>JZKD02S1597949.1:108290-120212 GCA_000966675.3 Picea glauca
AGCTAACCGAGAAACATTACTATCAAGAGATGAAGATCAAGCCCTAGCTACTCATACTAAAGGAGGAAGGAAGAGGTCTTACTTCCAGAAAGAAATCCATACATAAAGAATCTCACTCTCCAAGGAGATTCCAGAAGGGTCAAAGAAGAGAAAAAGATTTCTCATCCTACCAATGTTACCATTGTGACAAGATGGGACATATTGCTAAGAATTGTCCAGCTAGACGAGAAGATTACAAGAAGAGAAACAAGAGGCACTGTGCCCATACAATTGAAGATGAAGAGCCACCCACAAAGATGATAAAAGAACAAATTGAAGACTATGTCTTAATCTCTGCCCTCTCAGGATTAGTGTCACCTGGTGAGGACACTTGTCTCATAGACAGCGGTGCTTCCAAGCACATGACAGGTCAAAGAGACATTCTCTCTTGCCTTACAGAAAAGAAGGTTCCCCAGAAAGTTACACTTGGAGATGATTATCAATACCCTATCAAAGGAGTAGGAGAATCAAATTACAAACTTGATTCAGGGACCCCAATGAAGATGAAGGATATGTACCAGGTTCGACAAAGAACTTACTTTCTATCTCAGCTTTAGAGAAGAAAGGCTTCAGAGTTGCCTTCATAGATGGAGAAGTTCTTATGTGGCCCGAAGGAAAAACCATAAAAGAAACAATTGTTATTGGAAAAGAAGAAGGTGGCTTGTATAAGCTAAAAAGGTCACTCAAAAGCAGTGTTGACTCATTCCATTGAGAATCCATGTGAACTTTGGCATAGAAGACTAGCTCACATCAACTACAAGGCATTACCATATGTAAGCAAGGCAGTCTCAAGTCTACCAGAATTCAAGGTTGATCATGAAGGTGTGTGCAACGAATGTGCACAAGGGAAGAACATCAAGAACCCTTTCTCTGAAGAGAGACTGTAAAGCAGAAGGAGTCCTAGAGCTCATTCACTCAGATGTATGTGGCCCAATGCCATCAACCTCCATCAGTGGGTATGTATACTATGTGATTTTTATTGATGACTATTCTTGCAAAACCTGGGCTTATTTTTTGAAATCAAAAGATGAAGTGTTCAGTAAATTCAAGGAATCCAAAGCCTTGATAGAGAATCTCTTTGAAAGAAAGATCAAGATACTCGGGTCAGATAATGGAGGAGAATACACCTCAAAAGAGTTTGTAAACTTTTGTAAAGATGCTGGGATCAAGAGGGAGGTCACCACTCCCTGCAATCCTCAACAAAATGGTGTAGCAGAAAGAAAGAACAGAACTATAAAGCAGTGAAGACTATGATCCATGATCAATATCTTCCAATGCACTTATGGGTAGAAGCAACAAAAACAACAGTATATGTACATAACAGATTGTCCCATAGTGCACTTGGGTTCAAGACCCCTGAAGAGATGTTCTCCAAAAAGAAGCCAAAAGTAAGCCATCACAAAATATTTGGTTGTCCAGTATTTGTACACGTTCCGAAAGAGAAGAGAACCAAGCTGGACCCTTCAGGAGAGAAGGGAATAGTTGTTGGAAATTGTGAGGTCTCCAAGGCCTTCAGAATATACATACCAGGTCACCGTCATATTGAGATCAACAGAGATGTAACCTTTGATGAAGGTGCATGACTCAAGAAATCAAGAAGATGCTAGCTTGAAGAAGTACATGAAGAAGAGCCCGTGGCTCCCAGAGTTGCAGAACCAGTGAGGGAAGTCATAACTTCCCCTGATGAGGAGATTCTAGAAGATCATGACATAATAGAATCTCAAGAACCTCCCCAGATGACGATCTCTGATAAGAGAAAGCCAGCATGGGCAAGGGAACTTATTCAAGATGGAGAGAAGTATGGTGCCCCCGAAGGAACCATGAGACAAGTCAAGGAACCCAAGCCATTCTCAAGTAGTTATATGGATTTGATGTGTGATCTCTTAGAGAAGGAGTTTACTTGCTTTGAAGAAGCTATTCAGAAGAAATAATGGGCAGATGCCATAACAGAAGAATACCAATCCATTATAAAGAATGATGTATGGGAAATAATTCCCAGACCAAAGAGCAAGGATGTGGTATCTTCCAAATGGATTTTCAAAATAAAACATGTTGCTGATGGAAGTATTGAGAAATGTAAAGCAAGGTTTGTTGCTCGTGGATTTTCTCAAAAGGAAGGCATTGACTATGAAGAGTGTAGCCAGATACACTTCAATCAGAACCATCATAGCCCTTGCAGCTAAGATGAAGTGGAAGTTACACCAGATGGACGTGAAAACAACTTTCTTAAATGGTGTCATTGAAGAAGAAGTGTATATAGAACAACCTCAAGGGTTTGAAGTTGAAGATAGGAAGACTCATGTCTGCAGGTTGAAGAAGGCTCTGTACGGATTGAAGCAAGATCCTAGAGCTTGGTATGGAAGGATTGACAGTTTCCTGACGAGCTTGGGCTTTACTAAGAGTAAAGCTGACTCTAACCTTTACTTCAAGGCTATGAATGATGAGCCTGTTATATTGCTGCTGTATATGGATGACTTCTTCTTAATTGGAGAAGAAAAGCTCATCACTGATTGTAAGAAGAAGCTCGCCGCATAATTTGAGATGAAAGACCTTGGCCTAATGCACTATTTCTTAGGTCTTGAGGTTTGGCAGAGTCTAGAAAAGAACTTCCTTAACCAAGGGAAGTATGCAATTGAAATACTGAAGATGTTTGATATGTTGAAGTGCAAATCCACGAATACACCCATGGAAACAAAGTTGAAGCTCCTAGTTGACACTTCATTAGAATTGATTGATGCTACGTTGTACAGACAGATCATTGGATCGTTGATGTATCTGATGAACACCAGGCCAGATATATGTTTTGCTGTGAACACCTTGAGTCAATTTCTAGTAGAGCCCAGACGTGTTCACTTGGTTGCTGCAAAACATGTGATGAGGTACCTTAAGGGTACATCAGATTTTGGTCTCAGTTATAATGGAGATCATGACTTCAGACTAAGTGGTTATACTGATTCAGATTGGGTTGGAAGTGTCTTTGACAAAAAGAGCACTTCAGGATGTTGTTTCAGTCTGGGGTCAGCCATGATCTCATGGCAGAGTAGGAAGCAATCAATTATTGCTCTCAGCACAGCAAAAGTAGAATACATTGCTGCATGTTCCGCCAGTTGTGAAGCCATATAGCTTTGGAAGTTGCTGACAGATCTATTCGATCTGGAGATGGAAGCAACCGTGATTCTATGTGATAACCAGAGTTGCATAAAAATGACAAGTCAAAACACATAGAAATCTGATATCATTACATCTGTGATATGGTGTAGAGAGGAGCCATAAAGCTCCAATATGTTAGCACGGATGAACAGGTTGCAGATGTGTTGACCAAGCCTTTGTCTCATGTAAAGTTTGAGCACTTTCGAGATAAGCTTGGTATTGTCCGAAAGGACCTCCCTCGAAAGGGGGAGTAGTGTTGATGCCAGCCTTGTGCTAAAGATTTCTAGCTTTGTGCTGATGTTGTTGTGATGCCAGCCTTGTGCTGAAGATTTCCAGCTTCGTGCTGATGTTGTTGAGATGCCAGCCTTGTGCTGAAGATTTCCAGCTTCATGCTGATGTTGTTGTGATGCTAGCCTTGTGCTGAAGATTTCTAGCTTCATGCTGATGTTGTTGAGATGCCAGCCTTGTGCTGAAGATTTCTAGCTTTTTGCTGATGTTGTTGTGATACTAGACTTGTGTTGAAGATTTCCAGCTTCGTGCTGAAGATTTCCAGCTTCGTGCTGAAGATTTCCAGCTTCGTGCTGATGTTGTTGTGATGCCAACCTCGTGCTCAAGATTTCCAGCCTCGTGTTGATGTTGTTGAGATGCCAGCTTCATGCTGAAGATTTCCAACCTAGTGCTGATGTTGATGATGCTCCAGCCTTTGTGTTGTGATGTTGTTGTTGTTGATGTTGCATCAGCCTTGCGCTGTTATTGACGACGACGATGTATTAGTGTTATACTAATCCATGTTGATGCAGTTGATGATGATGCCATTCCATCCCCTGCTGTGGATGATGATATTGATGATGAAGAAAACTTTCGATGATTTATAGATATGCCAGTCAGTGTTCCAGATGTTGTTGATGTTGCTGCCCTCTCTCTCTCTCCTGATGATGTTGTAGAATACTCTTCTTCTTAAGGGGGAGTGATGAAATATTGTAACTGCAAAAAGTATTCTATTTATTATTGAGTTATTATTCATTAAATCAATCCCCTTTTGTGGATTGATCATGTCGGGCATTGTAATTGACCAAATCCCCTTTTGTGGATTGATCATGTCGGGCATTGTAATTGATCAAATCCCCTTTTGTGGATTGGTCAAACCCTAAATATAATATGTAAATTGAGAAGTTGCCCCCCAGGCTAATTAAAGTGGTTTTAACCACTAAGAAGACAAGTCATCCCTGCCCAGTAAAGAGACACCTTTCCAACACCTGCCAGTTTGTATAAATAAAGGAAGCCAACGCCTCATTATCTCACTCACTCATTCACTCATCCAGTGCGCAAGTTTGGTAGCTGCAGTTGGGAGAAGAAGGAAGAGAGAGGTGCATTGCTTAGTGGTGGATATTCTCTAGTGTTTGGTTTATTGTCTTGGCATTGTCTTGGCTATCTATATTAAGGAAGTTTTTGTTGGGTTTTCTCCCCCATGAGGGTTTCCCAGGATAAATGTTGTGTATCTTGTGATTGTGTTTCTCTCAGTGATCCTATCTATGCTATGGTTATCTAGTAAATTGAAAATAAACCTAATTATAGATCAAAACTTAACAATCTGGCCAGGTGAACATTTGTCTCTTCAAGCAGGGCCGACCTGTCCTTTTCTGCATATAAAACTTTAATATTACTTATTCTGCTAAGTCGACTTGTCTTTCATGGTTTTCACACATCTGTTTAGGTTTTCTCTTGCTTCCAGAATATTCTATTCTAGTTAAAGGTTTATCCATGGCGGTTAATACTTCCAACAGCTACCAAAACATCAACACTCCCTCCTAGCCAGGGAGGTATTTAACCATGATGTTCCTTGTTATAGCCCAAGTTGTAGGTTGGGCAAAGCCCGACCCAACCACGAAGCAAGTGCTACAACTTGGGGATCCTACACCCAATATCACCTCGATGTAGGTCCCGCACTTCAAGGGTGACTAGGTCAGTCTAGGGAGGCGATCCCAGTGACCCTAAGGGGATTGAGATGGAGATGGAGGGAAGTGGAAGTGAAGCTCCTAGAGGTCAAGTCTAAGTGGAATAAAAGGTAGGGAGAGATGCCTTGCAAGTCAAGTAATTGCTGCTCCACAGGTATAGTACTTCTCTGGATGATTGTACCTGCCCGAGACACAAAAAAAAACACTTTGCAACAATATATGTTAGTTGGATCAGCAAGTTAAGCTTGCTATCCCTAATTTGCAGCAATAGATAACAGTGTATGTCAACATGTAAATGGTATTATAAGCTGCTCAATAAATGCTAGAGATCAAGTAGAAAGTACAAGAGAAAGACTATTAAATGACTAGCAAAACTCAAGATGAGAAACCAATATTCCAGCATAAAAAGATAAGGCTGTTGTAAACACTTGTCTGCAGCAAATTATATCAGCCTTATGGCTGTAACATTCAATGTATTACAGCAAGAAAATCAGCCACTGAAATCTCCTCAAACTTTGCCAAAAAGTGCGCTAGGCCAAGGAGAGTAATTGTGCAAACTTTGAGCAAACTCCAATGGTTGATAAGAGAGTTATTCAAGCAAATGAGTTAGGGTTTCTGCATCCCTAATGGCTGAAGATGCAATTTTGTAACAGCAGCAAGAAGTGCCCCCTTGATAGGGATGCCCTAGTGGCTGTGAGGTGCCCAAGGCACAAGGAATACAATCCACTTTGCAAGAAGTAAAAATGACCGAAATTCACATTTCCCAATGCAATGTTTTATTTCTCCAATGCAATAATAAATGACTAGTGCCTTTACTATTTTGGGTTAATGGGGTCATGAGAAGAAAGAGCTAGAGAAACTACCTCCTTGGGGGTGTAATCCCTTTTACTTCCCAAGACAAGTTTCTCTAGCTAGGGTTTAAGCTAAGAGGGTGTATGCCCTTATACTTCTCTTAGCAAACCCTTGTTAAAGCAATAAGATGAAGCATAAAATGATGAAGACTATGGTGGGGGTGTATGCCCTTATACTTCCCACCTAGTTCTTAGCACAATAACCTTGACTTGAAACAAATGATAGCAAGAGAGTAAAAACCATACCAAAGGAAAAATTCCAAGATAATCCACCACAATAGCAAGAGATAAGCCATCCAAGGCTAGCACATCACTCCCATCAACCATAACATTAAGAGATAACCATAACGAGTGCTAAAGAGATAAAAGAGCCAATGATAGCTGAAAATTTCAGACCAAGTCCCCTCACAAGATGGAGATTTATGTGTCAAATGAGATCTTATAATCTCTATTTATACAAAATGTAGCTAACATAGTTTGTCCATAAATTAAGGAGTAAACCACAAGATTAGGGGTCAACAACCCTAATCTTGCCCCCTTAACAAAGTAATATTAAACAATTCACTTAGAATTTCACTTTTTGCACAAATAAAACCCTAATTTAGGAGGACATCACCCCTTTAGGGGATGTTTTGCCACTTCGAGAAAGTCGTCGGTGTTGGAGAAGCATGGGTAGGCCTCCAAAGGCCACATGTCAAGCATCTAAACACTCTCATCATGGTGAAGATCCTCTTCTCCTCAAAACATCCATGTGTCAAAAGAGTGGCACCTCACCACCATGCCCTAGCCCCAAAAGCATGACGTCAAGCTCAAAATAGGACGTTTTTCCCTCCTGGGCAAATCGTTTGGTAAGTGAGGGTTGGGCTAGGTCGTCCAAGTCATCATCAAGGCCTTCCAAGTCTGATCTCTCTCATCCGACATCCAGGCCCCTGGCATCCAACCTGTGGGCTTGTAGCCCCATGGAAGCCCAAGCTAGGCGTGTTCTCCCAAAACTGTCCACCAACTAGGTCCTGCAAAGACAAATGAGCACGCCCTCCAAGGATCTCAAGTCATAACATCATGATAAGTGAATCCAATCAATAAATAAGCCATCTAAGCATGTGCATCAAAGATCACTATATCAAACAATTAACAACTCAAAGACACTATGCGACTTGTCAAGCTTGAATATGAAAGGATTGACGAGGTGTCCTATTGGGTAGATCTTGCCCTAGGTCAAGGAGAGTTTCCAAGAGATCCCTCTCTAAGCCATGTAAAGTGGATGAAGTGGTTGGGGTTAAGGCTCAATGGGCATAGGGCTCATGACATACAAGAGGTCGTAGTGTCTCATTCATGGGTGCCTTTATAGAGGGTGTGTGGTACCTTCGTCCGCAATTCACTTTTTCCAAGCCCATCAATTGCCTTTTATCTTTCTTTCTTTGCATTTTCTTTCAATATAGCATAAGGAGAGATTGAAGGTCACTACCCTGGCGTGGTGACCAGATGATGGCAATGTCACCCACAAACACTCGTGGAAATGAGAAGGTTGGCTCATGATGAGGCCCCCTTTCTCCTAGCCTTGCAACTGAGAGCCATTGCCTTGGTTTGGTGACCAGATGATGAGAATGTCATACCACTAGATACTTATCGACGTGATAGGTCGACTCGTGATGAGACTTCCTATCCTTCAACTAACCTTTTAAGCATTCTTTATTATATTGTGGGTCCCCTTTATTCAAAGATAAGTGTTTCATTGCTTTCTTGGGAGATCCTCGGGCGAAGCATCTGGAAGGTTTATACAAGGCTTTTATCTTTTACCCAACATCAACCCCTCTGGGCCTTTAGCCCCTTCTTCCCATAGAATGAGGGACAACCCCTTCTTGGGTCAATATACCCTAAAATCCCAAGAGATAATGAAATGGAGGGGAGTAATGATGGAAAGTGGTTAGTATGGTCGGGAACGGTACAATGGCTCATTAAGGGAGTTCCTAGTAATAAACCCATTCCCAAAGAAGACCACCTACTACGGCACAATTTCAACCACCAAGGTGAAGCAGGGCAAAAGGCATAATGTCCAAGCATATATCATGAAATCTAGAGCAATTTAAGATAAAACATCATCAAATGGCTTGAATATTGAAATGATGCTCACCATAATACTGACTTGTACCTCATGGAGCAAGGCCCACTGCCTTTCGGAAGCCAACTGGTGTGGTGGATGCCATCTGCAAATCTGTGACCATCTGTGGTGGTGAGTGGGCTTTCCATCTGTGCAAAAAGGTACTGTTGGTCATGTAGTCTCTCAACACTCCATATCTGCAACATGAGGGCCTTGAGACATGATGTCCTTAATTATCCACAAAATGTGGATAACAATTCCCTTTTGGTCTTCATAGCCTTGCTCGCTATGCCGTGATCCTCTCGTCATGGTTACGCAGACCATGCTACTAGTAACATCATTAGTCACACATGGCTACACCCATGTGGACCTGTCAATCTCGTCTAGGGGCCACAACCCGCTAGAGAACACTAGAGCTACATTTCGTAGTGTGTGTCACCATCATTGTCATGGGCTACACCTACATGACGTGCTCACCCATGGCTACACCCATGTCGTGAGTATCATCATTATCCATCCATCTCACATGGCATGGGCAAGACCTGCATGGTCTTGTAAACTGGTAGCATCACTAGAGCTACAAAGGCTATCTCATGATCACCCAGATCATATTACGAGAAACACCATCACAACCATATAGGTTCTCAACTACACCACTAGCATACTAGACTGTCTCATTGGTGTAGCAACAACTTGGCATACCAGACCATCTCACTAGAGTAGCCTGCAACTCGGCATAAAGGCTACAACTCGGGATGAAGCCTACAACTTGGCACAAAGATTACAATTCGGCACAAAGCCTACAACTCGGCACAAAGGCCTACAACTCGGCACAAAGCCTACACGTTGACCCAAAGGCCTACAACTCAGCACGAAGGCCTACAACTTGGCATGCAGCCTACAACTCTGCACGAAGGCCTACAACTCTGCATGAAGCCTACAACTCAGCACAAAGGCCTACAACTCAACACAAGGCCTACAACTTGGCACGAAGGCCTACAACTCGGCACAAAGCCTACAACTCGACACAAAGGCCTACAACTCGACACGAGGCCTACAACTCGGCACAAAGGCCTACAACTCGGCACAAAGGCCTACAACTCGACACAAAGGCCTACAAGATCCTTCTTTTCGAATTCTGCCATCAGCTCCCTTTAACTGAGAGAATCTTAAACCATGCTTTTGTCTGCTGTATGTCCCTATTCATCCTGCAAGGTGTCACGAAACCTTGCTTCTTCATGATCACTGACTCCCTCTGAGTCCTTTCAAGTATTTCTTTTCTGTGGTAATCTTCCTGGAATACGTAGGATAACCTGCTTGAAACATAAACAACAAGAGAAAAAGTATTTCCAATATAATAGCATTTTATATAAGAACGTATCAATTTCATTGTAATTCATTATAGCATTACCAAGGTGTCTCGCTTGAGAACAAGAACAAGAAATATCTCTTAGAGGAGATGTTAGTTCATATTACAATTAAGTACAAAGCATTTATATTAATAGTACATGCTACTAAGTATTCATTTGTTCCTAGTATTAATAAAATCTAAAGGATTGTAATACTCACATAAGCAACAATTAAAAAATATCAAACCTGATATGCAAACCTGGAGTCTAGCTATTGTTCCGCTTGAGTTGCTTTTCTTTTGAGACAAGTATTCTTTCCAACCTAGAGAGTGTGTTGTTCCTCTGAATGTATTAGATCTGAGATCTTTCTGGCTCTATGATTGCTTCTTGGACAAAGATCCCTTCTTTTTCTAGAGATTCAGATCTACAATAGTTGCTTTTTATTGTTTCTCCTACTCCACGTTCATGTGTTTGGAAGCTCCAAAAATCAAACTCTTCATCCTTTGACGCCTGCTCTTCAGTCTGTGGTTCCATAATTTTTCCCTCTGTTCTTTGCAAGGATGATGTCAATCCTTGTCTTCCATGCTCTACCAAGAGACCATGCTTCTGCTGCGCCACTCTGATTTTATGGAGGAAGTCATGATTGTCTTTGACTTTGACCTTGACCAGTCTTTTGACTTTGACCAGTGAAACCTTAACTTTGAGCAATGAAACTTTGACTTTGACCAATCAAACATTGACTTTGACCCAAAGTTTCAGTTTTGATGTTTTTGATGGCTGAGGGCACCAGTAGATGCGCTGGGTTAGGGCGCACTAGGATAACAAAAAAATAGTTCCAATACTTCACAAAAAATTTCACTGCAACTAGTACTGCAACTGGTGCTGACATTGCAGCTGGCACTGCAACTGGTATTGTAACTGGTACTGCAACTGGTGCTGCAACTGGCATTATAACTGGTACTGCAACTGGTGCTGCAACTGGCACGAAGGAACTGGCAACTGCAATTGTGCTACAACGAGCTTGACAGAGAGTTGCGGATCTACCTTCCAGTGGTTAGACTATTCCGAAGGTGGTGTGGGCCCATAACTTGTTAGAATATTGTGCTCGTTTAACCATAGACAATGCTACACCATTGTCACCCAACCATAGGAACACAACCACCCCCGAGCACCATAACCTTTGATAGATAGAATGATTCCGGGAAGCCACACTAGAACCAACAGATAAACCAAGAGAGAGAGCGTACCTTTCTCCAAGGATAACGCACCAAGTAGAAAGTCCGAAAACCAGAAACTAAGATCATTACCCAGCTGTAGTAGCTGCAGCTGCACTCCTCCTCTAGAATTGCGCACCACTTTCTTGAGTGTGAGTGTGTTATCAAATGAGCTCAAGTGCCTTCTATTTATACTAATTTGGCCAGGTGAACATGTGTCTCTTCAGGTAGGGCCGACTTGTCCTTTTTTGCATATAATACTTCAATATTACTTATTCTTCTGAGCCGACTTGCCTTCCAGGGTTTTCACACATCTGTTTAGGTTTTCTCTTGTTTCTGGAATATTCTATTGTAGTCAAAGGTTTATCCATGGAGGTTAATACCTCCCGCAGCTACCAAAACATCAACATGATTTTCTAATACAACATCATCGCCTGCCTCTGTATCTGTAACATTGGGAGCTTCAGGTTCCTCATCATGAATCTTATTTGAATGATTTTGTCTCGATCTACCGAAAGCTACATCCTCATCGAAGGTGACATCTCTGCTAGTCTCAATCTGCCAGTGACTGAGACGAACAAAGTTCGTTCACACAAGAATAATCCAAAATACTTGGAATATAACAAAGTAATCCATATAAGACTGTAAATAATAAATGAATAGATAATATATAAGATATATGATGATTACAAATGGGACTGAGGGCTCGTTAATATACCCACGCAGGGGTGCCCTTAACCAATAATCATGTCCTTTGAGACATGACCTTTCATTATTAATAATAATTATTATTTATTAATTAATTATTATGTTATGAATATCTATTTATGTATATTTATGTTCATAACATTGCCTTCCCCTTAAAAATGCTTTGTCCTCAAAGCATACTTTATGGAAGACTTATCTCTTGCGCTGGCTTGTAATTATTGTCGCCTGATTCTTCATTATCGAGTTAGTAATCGTTGAGGACTTGAGACGATAGGATTTTCTAAGCGCTAAGCAGAACTGTCGCATTGTAAAGGAGTCTGCCCATCCTAATTTGATCTTTTGCATGGGGAGTTTATAGGGTTCTTGGAAAGAACTTGATGTATTTCGACTCCCATGATAACTTCTATTTTGAGCATCACTTGTAGCTGAAGTAATATTCTTCAACATTCTGGTCATTTGTTTCTGTTGATACAAGGATTGGCTAAAGTATCGATTTTTGTGATTAGGATGTTGATAAGGCATCCTTGCAACTTGATCCTTACTTCGTATACTTATAGC
>JZKD02S1597949.1:132219-142301 GCA_000966675.3 Picea glauca
ACCCAAGGATCTCTGCAACTGAAGCAAAGCTTCTTCCTCATAAGCTCTCGCCTAGTCTCATCATCCAACTTCTCCTTGCCCTTCCATTCTCTCTGGAATGGCTTCCTGTCTTGATTGCTCTGGGGCACAAATGGTTTGGAGAAAGTTTTAGTCTTTGGCACTGAGTCTGCCAGATCTTGAATGCGAAGGATGGCATCTTGCAAAGTGGGAGGCTTGTATGCCTCCACCCATCCTCTCAAAGGCTCTGTGAGTCCTTCTGTGAATAGCATGATCAGCCTGGGCTCTGATATATGATATATCTGTCACTGCCACGGCCACCCGCTGAAACTCTATGATGAACGCCTCTGCTGTGCCAGTTTGTCTCAATTGGGCTAGATCCCTGAAGTGTATCTCGGGATCCTTCCTGTCAAACCTGTCCATGAATCTATCTGTAAACTTCCTATAAGAGGTGATGCGACTGTGACCCAATGTTACTAGTCCATGATACCACCACTCGTGTGCCTCACCCTCCAAGTGTAAGGTCGCGAAATTGATGGCCTCCGTCTCGGTCATCCGGTTGAGCTTGTAATACGTGTCTAGCTTCTGTACCCAAGCTCCGGCGGTGTATTTGGACGATCCGTCGAAAGAAGGGATGGTGAGTTTCCCAACTTTTCAGATGAAATCAAGGTTATGCCCCTGCTGCTATTGTGGTCCTTCCCTCTGGGGCGGTTCCTAAGTCTGAGTCCACAGTACTCGACTAAGGTCATGTCCTGATGGAAGTCACGACCCAACGACCCAATGGAAGTCACGACCCAATGCTGCGTACTCCCTCCTATACTCTGCAATGTTGTCGACATGAGTGGGTGGCCTCTGTGCTATCGGTGGCGGTGCTGCTACCGGGGGTGCCCTCTGGAAACTGGGAAACAAGGGTCTGGGAATCCTACTCGCAGAGGTGTATGTGCGAGAGGGTGACTGGGGTCTACTGCCTGCTCCCGAGGTCCCCTGTGTTGTATGCGGGACTTATGTATCTGGGGTGCCCACTCTAGCCAATCTATCAACCACCTATGCCAAGGACTGAAACATGGTCCATTGACTAGCTAACATATCGTTGATAACCTGCATGAAAGTTGCCTCTGGATCTACGGGGGCCTTGCCACTTCCCTCTGGTTGCTCATATCTGTCTCCTAGCATCCTCTCTGCCTCGCGCTCAGCCTCACACTCTGCCCTTCTCTCTGCTTCTCTGTGTGCCTCTTCCTCTTCCTCTGAGCTAGGAGGAAAAGGGAGAAAATCAAGCCTATGCCTTCTTTCCTAATGCCTGTTGTAAGTGACATATTCGTCACCTACGTGTTCACGACCCTCTGGGTCTTTTGCTGCACTCATTGTCTTTAGTCACAGGCTAGCAGGACTAAAGCTCTGATACCACTGTAATGTTCCTGACTTGGCTAGTCTAGGAAACGCTGCTAATGTGTGTGTAGGATCAAAGGTTTACAGCATATAAATGATCATACAAATAATAAACGCGACAAAGGACTGCAAAGTTTGTATTATGATATCTCTATGGATTACAAAATGGTCGAATGCGGCTGAATAAACTGACAATACTCGACTAGATCAACAGACAAAGGATCTTAGCCGGAATACAATTAAGCAACTGTGGCTGAATAAAATAACAACACTCGGCTAGATCAAAAGACAAAAGGATCTTAGCCGAAATACAAATAAGCAACTAAAAGATAATACCCGGAATATGTGAGCACTGCGGAATCAATGAAGAGTGATGGAAGACCTGGATGATCTTCCCGGTGACTAGGGTGTGTCTTTCAACATCGAAATCAGCCAACTAGTGTCTTCCTCCTGGAATACACTGAACTATCTCTCCTGAGATGCTCCTCTTCTCCTCAATGATAAGTCATAATTTGCATAATGATGAATTAGATCGCTAACCCTTCCTTTATAGCTTTCCAAAACCCTAAATCATGCTGAAACTCTAATTCATTGTTGACTTCCAAAACCCTAAATCACTGCTGAAACCCTAATTCACTGTTGACTTCTATTTTTAGCTCATAATGACTTAAAAGCGCTTTTAACCATTTTTAGTTCAATGTCACTTTCCGAATATAACACCTGTGACTGGAGTGACCTCTAGTAACCCTGTTTACCCCTCTTTGGCCCTGGCTATAGTCTAACGGGCCGGTTTAGACCATTAAGCCTCCTCTTTGAAGCTCCTATTTGGAAAGGGACATTACATAGAAGTATGTAATGATGTGATGGGTGATATACAGATAGGGGAATAAGGGGGTTTCATGGGTTAACCTTCATAATCAGAGATGATGTGTAGGTCTTCACTTACTAGCTTTCAAGAGCTAGGGATCTTCATTTTCTACCATGATGGCCTCTGCGAAGGTGCACTAGGATTAGAGTTACCACCTCGACACTTTGTTTTACTACCCCTTTAATATTTTTCCTTTTTCTTTCTTTTTATTGAAGTACCGTTTAATTTATTAGTCCTTTCATTGAGTATGCATTATTAAGCACATGACTTAGGGGTAAGGTCCATTTATTGAGGTGGCATTGGTCTAGCATTTTTTTCTTTGGTTTTTTACTTTTTTAAGTTGCAACTACCTCTAACTTTCGCTCTTTGATGTTGAGGCTCTTACACATTGGTCTTCATTTCTTTACATGCCTTGCTCAAAACCTAGATGGATGACTTATGATAAATTGACCATGAGCGGGGAAATATGATGTGTGGAATGAAAGTGAAAAGAAAGATGTAAAGTGTTGAGTATGGTTAGGATATGAAGTACGCTACCTTAACTAGATCTCTAGTTGTACAACTTTGACCCAATACATGACGACACTTATCTAAAGGAAAATTCTGATACCCATGGTATGAGGAGGCAAACAATAAAATTGTTAAAGTTATGAAGTGTTATTAGATTACACTTAATGTTTACCATGTTCAGAACCAGATAAGAGTCCATCACACCATGTCTAAGAAAGAAACCACACATGAAAACATAGCATAGCAACTTAAGTAAACAAGCTAAACCAAGAGAACATAACACCATCTGTTTGAAAGCATATTGTACCATTTGTAAGTGCATGTATCATTCGAGGTGTAAGAGATAAGAGTTGATATACCATGGTTGAGGCATCTGAAAGAATTGAGGAGAACTAGTCTGGGGTGAGATCATCATATGTCTGAAGGAGAACTTGGAAGAACAAGTCTGAGTCTAAGTGAGATGACCAAGAGAGCTCATGCAAGTTGGAACACCACACCCTTGAGAGGGTGGATCTAGAAGTAGTTACCCCTGAAGGGGCAACAAGCCCTGTTTGTTGATGTTTTGGTAGCTCCGGGAGGTATTAACCTCTAAGTGTAACCTTTGTACTTAGAGTAGAATATTCCGGAAGCAAGAGAACCATTAAACAGATGTGGAATTACCTTAGAAGAGAAGTCGGTCGGAGGGGAATAATAATAAAGAAATAGAAAACCATAGAAAGAGAAGTTGGCCTCACTTGGAAAAGTCACCTGACAGACTAGTATAAATAAAGGTAGGCACTGGCTCATTTCACACACACTCACTCAGCAAAAGGAGGGCGCAAGTTTGAGGAGCAATAGTTGCAGTTGCAACAGAAGGAGGCGCAAGTCTGGAGAGGGTGGTGCAACAGTTGCCGTGGTGTAATCTCAGTCTTTCTGGTATCTCTCTTGTGTGCTTCTCTTGGTAAAGGTATGCTTCTATTAGTAGAGGTACGTTCTCTTGGTATTGTGTTGTTGCTGTAGCAGTGGTATTTCTGGTTAGGGTTTATCTGTTGGTTCTAGTGTGGACTTGCCAAAATCGTTCTATCTAAGAAAAGGTTATTGTGCTCGGGGGTGGCTTATGTGGATGCCTATGGTTGGGTGACAATGATGTGACATTGTCTATGGTTAAACGAGCATACCAAAATTTTTACATGGTATCAGAGCTAGTTTCCTTCGTAACAGTCTAACCGCTGGAAAGGAAGATCCTCAGTTTCCCCCATTGTCAAGCTCGTTGAAGCACATACTAAACCCACTAAGAAGGTCACCTGAGAAGGGCACATTTGTTCCCTAGATCAGATCTACAATATTCTTAAGTTGAAGAGCTAGAGAGAGATGAGGCAGCACTAGTTGCAGCGCTAGTTGCAACACTAGTTGCAGTGCCAGTTGTTGTACCAGTTGCAGTACCTGTTGTAGTTCCTCTAGTCTAGTGAAGTTTCTGGTAACTTGTTGAGCAACTCGTTGAGAGGATGCTGAAATTATTCTTGCCCTAGATCAACTTGCTAGCCATTCTTTCGACAGTTAAGGTTTTTGGTTTTGCAGCAACAACAAACCCTAACCTAAATTTGTTGGGCACTTTCAGTGAAGTGTTGGGCCTAATTTTTAGTTGTCCTAGTGCGTCCTACCCTAACACATCTCCAACTATCTTCAGATTGCAAGTTGGAGCACTTTGAAATTTTTGGGTTCATCATTGCTTGCCGCTGCTGTTGGATGGTGCCATTGCCTGCTGTTGTTTTCTGTCGCTGCCGAAGGTATGTACTTGTATATGTTTAAATTGTATCACTATTTTGAGGGTGTTTGCAAGAGAAGGGATCTTTTGTCCAAGCAAAAATCGTAGATCCAGAGGGATCTTAGATCCAGCACTTCAGAGGAACAATGCACTCTAGGTTGATTGTTTTGATAGGCCTCTAGTTGTTATGGCATTATTGTGATCTTATGAACATCTAGTTGTATTTTGATTTGTTGAATTCAAACCTCTAGTCAAAGTAAAAGTTATAAGCTGACTTTAGTCAAAATATTAGATTGATTAAGGTTGAGTTTTTAGATTTTATTTGCATTATATTCCCTAACTCAGATTTCTGTCAAGAAAGCATATTGTCTTAGTACAAGGGACATGTTGGAGAGAATACTTGTCATCTTGAGTGAAGGAGACTCGGAAGAAAAGCAACAACACTCATTCTTGAAGATAAGACTCTAGGTTCTAGGTTTGATTGATTAAATTGATAAGTTTGATAATTTCTACATTACAAGTAAACACTATAGTTGTGACAACAATCTTTGAAAGGTTTTATTACTGCTAGATACAATGAATACTTGGTAGCATGTGAGTACTATTGATATAAATGCTTATTGTACTTGTTTGCAAGATGAACTAACATCTCCTCTAGGAAATATTTCTTGTTTTGCTTCCAGGAAGGTCACCTTGGTAATGCTATGATGATTACCATGAAATTGTCTTTTATTCTTGTTAACATAGATATGTTCTTGTGAAAATGTTATTATATTGGAAATACTTTTGCTCTTGTTGCTCTTGTCTCGGGCAGATTACCATGGAGAAATGATTGGTCACAACACTGGAACAATGTTGTTCCTATTTCTTATTATTGCATTTTTATTTTGGCTCTTGTTCCAGGCAGATCACAAGTGATAGCTCTGAGAAGGAGCTACTATGACGATTGTTCTCATTATTGTTTGTATTCCTATTATAAGAGTATTATTCTTGTCTATTGTTTTCCCTTGTTGTTGGTCTTGTTCCGGGCAGGTCATAGGTGATAACTTTGAGGGAAGCTATAGTGACGGTTGCATGAGGCAACATATTAGATGGTCTCTAGTTTGAGACATGGAGCAAACTATCCAGATAAGAAGTTGTATACATGACCACATACATCCATGTATTGAAGAAAAAGAGGACGAAGTTAAAACCTTCTGGCAAGAAGGGTACTTTTGCGAAATACAGAGTATCTCATATGGAGATTGATTGTAAGGAGCATAAGGCTCCAAAGATGACCAAACAGATCCCTCTAGTGTAGTTGATCACTCTTCAGATCTTCAGGAAGAGTTAGTAGAGCTAGAATGGCCTACCCAGAATCATTGCAGTAACTAGGAAGCGACCAACATGGTCTCGTGACACTTTGCAGGATGCAAAGATATAGCATTGACGAGCCATATCACATGAGGAGCAGATGGCTCCACTAGTGGTGAGGCAGGCGGCCCCACCAAGTACCAACTCAGAAGGAGCTAGAGTTCAGAGGGGGTCAGGCCTCACGATCTAGTAGGGAGGAGCAGCCTCCCCAGGACCATTCATAGGAGACTTTAGAGGAAATCACCACACAGAGGGAGAAAATGGCTCTGAAGATTATATAGACTCAGAGGGAGTCAAGCTTCAGAGGGAGCATGGAGACTCAGAGTGAGTTTGATCTCAGAGAGAGTTGGTGGCTTAGAGACTTTGATTAAGAAGTATTCCTCCTCAGATTCAGATGGGAGAGAGAGACGTCTTCTAGGACTGACATATAGGTGCCATGAGTTGAGGAGACTAGATCAAAGCTTCAGAGGCTTTGAGGAGATACGAGACCTCCTAGGAAGATTCCCCTCTTTCAGTGACAGAGGAGGAAGTCGGTCAAAAGGACTGGGATATGGATTTTTCCTTGGTTCCAAGACTAGAAGGGAAGTCAGTGGTGACTTCCAAGTTGATCTACAAGATGAAACATGCTGCTGATGGCAGCGTAGAGATGTACAAAGCTTGATTTGTGGCCAGAGGATTCACCCAACAAGATTGATAAGATTATGACGAGACACTTGCTCTAGTAGTCAGAAGAAGTGTACATAGAGCAACCACAAGATACATGAGAAGGAGTCTCATGTCTACAGATTGAAGAAAGCTTTGTACGGGCTTAAGAAGGCACCCGGGGTAGGATATGCTAAACAATTATTTTGATGAGCCTTGGATTGGTTGCCTACATCGATGGTGACGAATCTGAAGTTATTGAGTGAATCGTTAGAGACAGTGGATGCCACCATGTATAGACAGATGCTTGGTTCGTTGATGTACTTGACAAACACTAGACCAGATATATGCTTTGCGGTGAACACTTTGAGTCAGTATATGGTTGAATCAAGACTTGTTCACTTGGTTGCGGCAAAGCATGTGTTGAGGTACCTGAAAGGTACAATTGACTATGGACTCAGATATGTATCAAATCGTGAGATAAGCCTGAAAGGCTATACTGATTTAGATTGGGCTGGTAGTGTCGCAGACCGAAAGTGTACATCTGGATGTTGCTTCAGTTTGGGATCAACTATGAACTTATGGTTTAGCAGGAAGTAGACTAGTGTGGCGCTGAGTACGACTAAGGCAGAGTATATAACAGCGTGTTCAACTAGCAATGAAGCAATGTGGCTTCAAAAGCTGCTTGCAGGATTGTTTGATCTCGAGTTAGAGGCGACTTGTATCTGGTGCGACAAGCAGAGTTGTGTGAAGTTGTCAGAGAACCCGGTGTTTCATGACAAGTCCAAGCATGTCGAGATCAGGTACCATTATATCAGAGATATGGCGTAGAAGGGAGCAATGAAGCTCCAATATCTGACTACAGATGAGCTGATAGCAAATGTGTTGACCAAGCCTCTGTCAAGGGTGAAGTTTGTATACTTCAGGGATAAGCTTGGCATGGTCCAGAAGGATGTCCATCGTAAGAGGGAGTGATGAGTCACATATGCAATTCTTGGGGAAGTAGCTTGTAGAGTGTGGCAGCGATAGGTGGTCATTTACAGGCACGTTATTGACTGTAGCACCAGTCAGCATGACCTCGCACAAGGTCTGTAGACGCGGATCCTTCGGGGAGGGCAAGTTTCCCAACTTTCAAGTTGGAGGGCCAACCTGTGTGGTTGGAGGTGTTTCCTAGCCTTGGGCTAGATGGGTAGTGTGTGCGCACTACATCGCCTAACCCTTGTGGTTAGATGCCTAGTCATTGTGGCCTGGATGCCTAGTGTGCCAACTAGAAGGGCTAGTTCTACATAAGTGGTCGTTTGATCCAGACTCTGTGTTAGTGAGTTGGATGACTCTATGTACATGAGTGGTCGTTTGATCCATACTCTATGTTAGTGAGCTGGATGACCCTATGTACATGAGTGATCGTTGATCCAAACTCCATGTGCGTGAGCTGGATGATACTATGTGAGAAGTAGATGCCAGATTTTGTGTGAGTTGGCGAGTTGTAGTTGCCCAGACTCTTTTTGGATTGGGTAGTACCACAATTTAGTGTGAACTAGCTCAACTGGATAGTCGCCCAGACTCCATTTGGATTGGGTAGTAGCGCAGTTCTGTGTGTGAACTGGCTCAGACTGAATAGTATTCCAGACTCCGTTTGGATTGGGTAGTAGCGCAGTTCTGTGTAAACTGGCTCAACTGCATATTCCAGATTTTGTGTGAGCTAGATGGTTTCCTAGTTCTGTATGAGCTAGATGCCTAGTTCTGTGTGAGCTAGATGAAAGCCTTGTAATGACATAAGGTCTGAGAGGACGATGAGGTTGTGCCCACTAAAGAGATGCTACATGTGTTGATGAGGCCCCATATGCATGACTGTGACGTGACTATGATGGTGATACTTGTGACATGATATGTTTGATCATGAGATGGCAGTGTTTCCATGCTACTTGAGACATGATCTGTTTGAGCATGAGATAGCTTGTGTGGCTATAGTGATGCTACCTGTAGGTTGGTCTGCAATACCATGTAAGTCTTTCCCATGCCATGTGAGATGGATGGATGTGTTTGAGACCATTAAATGAAGAACATTTTAGTTAATACCTCCCTAGCTAAGAGGGGGTGTTGATGTTTTGGTAGTTGTGGTAGGTATTAACCTCCAAGTGTAACCTTTGTACTTAGACTAGAATATTCCGGAAGCAAGAGAACCATTAAACAGATGTAAAATTACCCTAGAAGAGAAGTCGGCCCAAGGAGAATAATAATAAAGAAATAGAAAACCCCAGAAAGAGAAGTCACCCCCACATGGAAAAGTCACCTGATAGACTAGTATAAATAAAAGTAGGCACTGGCTCATTTTACACACACACACTCAACAGAAGGAGGGCGCAAGTTTGAGGAGCAGTAACTGCAGTTGCAACAGAAGGAGGCACAAGTCTGGAGAGGGTGGTGCATCAGTTGCCATGGTGTAATCTTAGTCTTTCTGGTATCTCTCTTGTGTGCTTCTCTTGGTAAAGGTACGCTTCTATTAGTAGAGGTATGTTCTCTTGGTATTGTGTTGTTGCTGCAGCAGTGGTATTTTTGGTTAGGGTTTATCTGTTGGTTCTAGTGTGGACTTGCCAGAATCATTCTATCTAAGAAAAGGTTATTGTGCTTGGGGGTGGCATATGTGGATTCCTATGGTTGGGTAAACGAGCATACCAAAATTTTAACACTGTTACCATCCAAACGCTCACTTCTTGTGATAAAGTCCTAAAGCATAAGCAAGACCTTGGTGGAATTAAGAGGGGCTACCCACTCTCACCACAATAGCACCCTCACACTTTAGGTTGTCTCCCCTCCAACACAAGAGGGGTATCCCTTGTATAGGATTGCTAAAGATATGCAATGTAAGCTTAATGTGAAATGAAGAGTTAATGGAACAGACCTATTGGTCACTTAAATTGAGCATCCGTAATAACAAGGACGAATCCATATATTCCACAAGGGAATAAATAATTATTATTTATTACTCATGATTAATTGACATGGCATGAGATACAATGATTTGCATATAAATACACGTAGGAATGATAAGTCATGTCCTTGACAAAGGTATTGTTAATATTATGGTAGCTGCGGGAGGTATTTACCCCCACGTGTGAACTTGACGAGAATAGAAGACTCCGGGAAGCAAGAGAAACCCTAATGAGTTGGCTAATAACCCTAGAAGCCTTGTCGGCTCAAGAAGAAAATTTATATTAGGCTATTGGCCTCCAAGAGAAGAAGTCAGCCATAATTAATAATAATATACTGAACAGACACATACCCAGAAGGAGAAGTCGGCCCCAACAAACTGGCAGGATTACTATAAATACAGGGCGCCAGTTCTCATTTGACAGCATCTCAGGACTGCAGTTTTCCCAGTAGGTGCGCACTGCAGTTGTAGTTGGTGTGCAGGTTTGGAGGAGGGTTGCAGGTGCAGCTGCAGCAACAGCTAGTTTCAATATTGACTTGGATATCTCTTGGCTAGGGTTTGGAACATCTGATCAGTCTTTTGTGATGTGCTATCCTTGGGGATTGATGTGCTACTCTTTGTTTGGCTATCTAGCCTAGGGTTTGCTTCCG
>JZKD02S1597949.1:146036-163058 GCA_000966675.3 Picea glauca
GCTATTAGCCTCCAAGAGAAGAAGTCGGCCAGAATTAATAATAATATACTGAACAGACACATACCTAGAAGGAGAAGTCGGCCCCAACAAACTGGCAGGATTACTATAAATACAGAGCACCAGTTCTCATTTGACAACATCTTAGGACTGCAGTTTTCCCAGTAGGTGCGCACTGCAGTTGCAGTTGGTGCGCAGGTTTGGAGGAGGGTTGCAGCTGCAGCTGCAGCAACAGCTAGTTTCAGTATTGACTTGGATATCTCTTGGCTAGGGTTTGGAACATCTGATCAGTCTTTTGTGATGCGCTATCCTTGGGGATTGATGTGCTACTCTCTGTTTGGCTATCTAGCCTAGGGTTTGCTTCCGGAGGAATTCTCAGGTCAAGGTTAAGGTGCTCGGAGGGAGGCTTTGCCCTGTGGTTGGGTGACGAGGGTATTGTCAATGGTAAAACGAGCACACCATCTTCTATATTCTAACAGGTATGACTATCATTATTTACAATATAATAAATATATAAGAATGATTTATTTGACCACTTAGTACAAAATGATTTATATATGGGTAATATACTTTAGGTATATTACAATTAATTTTTGGCAAAATAGTTTTTTTGAAAATAGATTCTTACAAGGCAATGGGTGGTCCAAGACTAGTGTCTATCCATCAGGAAAGTGGAGTCAAAAGATAAAATAGGTAGGGCAGAAACTATGAGCTTCTTTCTTATGTGATAAGGGGAGTATAAAGCTGAAATGATTAAGCTACATCGACCCTATCTTGTTGTCCACAAATGCAGAAATTTACTAGCGAGGAATCTTAACGAGGAAAAGCTCTAAAACCTGCATGAGGGTGTATTTATCAATAGACAATATGAGTGGTAGTGAACTCTTAATTAGGAAAAAGGGTACGTATTGACAAGTAAACTTCTTCCAGCCAAGGAACAATGTTACCGAGATGATGGCCCTTCATAACACATTTGATGCAAGAAATTCCAACATTAGTCTTCAACAATATTAAGTCCAAACACATATGCCACAAGAAGAGAAAACCCTTAACTTCATTGCCTTAAAGATATTCAACTAAACTTCAAGGGGGATTTCCCCATGTCCAACCATCACAAAAATGGAGAGAGTAAATCCATATATAGATTTGAGTTCAATTCCTCTATAACAAAATATTGATTAGTGGAACCTAGATTCTCCAAGAAAAATACTAGAATAAAACATTAATGGTGCTCTCCAAGGCAAAATACCCACATAGACAATAAAATAATGCCACAATGATGAGGGGAATGCCACATGTCATCATCCTCAAGCAACATGCTCATGCAAGCCCATGAAAGGTGTCGTCTCTCCTCTTCTCCTTTGGAGCACTCCTCAAGATTTTCCTTTAATAACCACCCTCCAATAAAATAATATATTTTTCAAGTCAAAGGAGATGGAGTGCTCTTCAAGAGAGGGAGTTATTACTCCTCAAATGGTGAAAATTGCAAGTGTCAATCACCTATAAAGAGGGCACTCTCCCAAGAAACCCCTTAACCAACAAATAATGTAAAATAATCGTTGGAGCAGATGTGCCCTTGGATATTGTGCAAGGAGTCTTGGGACCACTTTTGATTAGGTCAATTAACAATAAAATACTCCATGAAGAGATGCACCCTTTAAGAGTGTGCAAAAGGAGTTATAACTTCCCATTAACAAACAATATAATAATCCCCAACACAAAGTGCCCTTGATATGTGCAATGGGACCACATTGAGTGAGCAAGATAATATAAAAATAACCCTGAACCATACTTCATCTGAGTAATGTTATGCCTCCTTGGATTTAGAACCAAGTCAATAAAATAATCCACAACAATTGTGCCCTAGATAAATGTACAAGGAGTATCGCATTGACTAGGCCAATTAACAATAAAATACTCCTTGAGGAGGTGTGCCAATAGTACTTGTTATCTCCCTCCATAAATGTTCCAACAATACCTTGAGAAACCAACCACACACCAAAAATAGAAATCGTAGTTAGAGCGCTTTTCCCTTGCAATAGAGATGTATACAAGAACGTCTACTTGAGTTGTTAGAGCAACCTCCAAGATAAGGACAACCTAGGAGCATGTGGAAAGGCATTGATCCATGTTCAAGGGCTACCAAACTCCTCAAACCATGAGTCAATGACCTAGGGGAATGTACACATGTGGAGTGCTCCTCAAGAAGACATCTCAACCCTCCAATTATAGCAATGCAAATCTCAGGGTAAGTTCCATAGGAAAGAGTGCCAAAGGTTGTAGAAACTCAAATAATTACACTCAAACTTTGGAGCCCCTACGTTGATGAGTATTCCCTTCCAATATATGCAAGAACCCAAGCTAGGCTAACTAATATATCACCTCAATGATCAATTAAATCAAATAATTAACCATAATACTTCAGGAAAACTCTTAGTTGATGAGTTTCCCTATCAATGCTAAGCAAAACCCCACAAAGGAACCACAAATTCTAGATGTGTAAAATGCGAACTCCCCCCAAAAAGGTGATAATCAATAAGCCAATATCCATCAAAATGCCAAGATCTTGGCTCCAAGGCCAAAATTCTCTAAACACAATCTTCTTAGGCACGATCTTCAACCTGGAACAATTCTCATACAATATGAGGGGTAACATGCCCATACAACACCCTTTTACACACAGAGCCAACTTCTTGGATATCTTAACGTGGCTAGCTCCACATGTGAGTAATGGGAGTTGACATGGCTACACTTGGTGCTAAAGCAGTCACTGTTACAAACATATTGAACACATCCACCCCATATTGGGTTGTGAAACTCCCCTATTAGTGAAAACATCTCTCTCTCTCTCTCTCTCTCTCTCTCTCTCTCTCTCTCATATATATATATATATATATATATATATATATATATCGCAAGGTGATGGAAAATGTAATGTCGCTGACATCGCGATATTATTGCCATTTTGAGGGTTGGCAATATTATCGCCTGAAAATATCGCGATATTTTCGAAAATAACGCGATAATATCGCAAGGTGATGGAAAATGTCACAGATGGTCATGAATTAAAAGTCGATTTTTGGGTTTTAAGTTGTCATTTTGCAAAGAAAGTGTGGGGTTTGGAGAGCAAAGGAGCAAGAGCCGAGCAAGAGCCGAAAACTCAAGAGCAAGAGCAAGTAAAAGTGACATTCTCCTTTATCTTTCATTTTCATCCTTTTACTTAAATTTTTAACATTACCATTAATTGTTTCAAGATGTTTGAGAGTGGTTCCAACCTCATTGGACTTCATATGAAGAAAGTAGAATTTTAGCTCCCATTCAAAATTCAACAGACTTAATGGTTTTCAGGATTTCAAGATTGACAATATTGCAACATTTCGACTAGATTCTATCATGTATGAGGGTATAGAGCTGACATTTAGTCAAGAGCACCAAGCCCTCTATGTACCTCGATGTTGGTGGCATTGGTTGTTGAACTCTTCTGTAATGACCCTAGTAAAAATGTATCCTTCACTCAAGTAAAATCGCTTATTAGGCATGTTAATCTTTTTCTATCTTATTTTAATGTTTAGAAGGTGACACTGATGATGAGGATCCTAATATAGGCAATGATTTTGATGATTGTAGTTATTTGTTGTAGCATGATTTTTTTTGAACTCTAGAGGCCATTTACATCTGCTTTGTTGATGTATTTTGGTTCAGAGATGCATTGCACTCGGTGCTATTTTGGTTATATGCACCCTTGCTATTTACATGAGAAACTTTGCATATTTGTGTATAACGGTTTGGATTCATATGGATGCACATGAATATATCTTCACGAACTCCAACAAAGCGAGTTCTACCTGGTAGTAGCACCAGTAGAGGACACCAGAGTCTAGCTTCTGCTTCTTCTACAGGACATCAGAGTCCAATGCTAGCCCCAGGGACTTCTTCCTCTAAAGGAAAATCCATTTCTAGAGCCATCACCTTCGGTTGTAAAAGGGACAGAAGGAGTTGTTAGTTTATTTATCTGATTTCATTATAGATGACACATGATGATGAGATACATTTATTATATTTTTTGATGATATTTAGAGGCTTTAGAGTGAGTGTTGTTGATTGCAGCTTCATGAGACATTCCGTAGGTCGTTACCCTGTAGATTGAGTTGAGACAATCTGTGAGAGAGCCCATGTGATGGGTGTGTCATACTCCTCTGCACTGAGTTGAGATGACGTGTGGTCTTTTGTCATACTCCTCTGGACTGAGTTGAGATGACTTGAGCTGGTCTTCTATCAGACTCCTATGGACTTAGTTGAGTTGACTTGAGATGGCTCTCCAGATAGTACTCCTATGGACTTAGTTGAGTTGATCTGTTGAGAGTGACGTCCCTGTGGCTAAGCACAGGTGGACATGTCCCTAGTGGCTGAGCACTAGAGGATGTGAGAGCTCCTTGCTATATTTTCTAAGAGTAAGATTTATTGTGTAACCCTAATTGTGTAAAGGGTACAAGTCGGCCCCACCATGTAAAGATAATTATATTTGTGTAAAGATTAATTATACCATTGAGTTATAGAAGTCGACCCTATTGTGCCAATAGACACATCTATTTGATATGCTAGGTTTTGTATAAATAAGAGATAAATCCCCATTGTGGATCATCTCTCTCATACACTAAATGCATGGTCTGAAATTGTGAGTTGTAATTTAGGGCACACTTTTCTAGGTGCCATCTTTCTTAGTCATAGAAGCACCCTCTTGTGTGCTCTAGGGTTTCTGGTGTGGAGGATCTTCTCTTGGCAAATATAGCAAAGGATTGTTGGGTTTTTCCCAGGATAATTTCTGGTGTCTTTTTTGCATGGTTATTCTTCTTGTGATCTTGGTTTACAATAACTAGTGTATTGTATTGCTGCATTGTTATGGCTGTAGCTTATGCTAAAACTGAAATAAACCACATGCATTTGAGCTAAGCATTAAAATTCAACAGTCAGAACATGATTCAATGTTGATCTGTGATGTATTCGAGTTTACTAGACATCTTATCAGTTCTCTTTTCATATTTATGTGGGAATGCATTTATTTGATGTTGTTAATGCTTTAGATATTTAAAAAATTGAAAAAAATTGAATATTTTCGTATTTTTTTGTTCTTACAACATTTTCCAATATTTTTTGATATTTTCCCCGATGTTGCTGATATTTTCATTTTCGGACCCTCGGCGATATTTTGTTGCTGCCAATGTTGGTAACACTGATATATATATATGTGTGTGTGAGAGAGAGAGAGAGAGAGCCTATTGATCCATTTTCACACCATTTTCTACCTTTTGAACTAATGAACTAATTCCTTTCTCCAACCCATCAACAAACTTAGCTGACTTTGTCTTCGTATCCCCTTCAGAACCAAACTTGGCACTTAATCCTCTTTGAATCAATGAGTCTCTTCCATCCTCTTTGAATCAGTTAGTCTCTTCTATTGTTGGTATTGCGCACATATCACGATTGTTCCAAATTGCAAATGTTGGTGCACACACAACCTCTGCACTTCATCATTGACAATGGGAGTTAGAAGAGTGTCATTGTAGTGAACTCTAAGAAGTGACTCAACTTGTCGACCATGCCACATGCACAATCATACACTATTGTTTGTTTGAATATGAGTAAGGAATTGAGCGTCACGCAGTCGTCTAGGTTCTAGTACAAGATTCATCCATTTAAGAACGAAATGCCTTGTGATGGGGCCACATTGGATATATATAATGTGCTGCTTGGAAAGCCTTCCATGTTGGAGTGACATGGAGTTTACAAGTCATGACCTTAGAATTTTACAAGTTACCAATGCCAACACCAAGCCACATGGTCCCATGCCAAAGGAAATGATCAAAATTGACTCAAGTAGCACTATAAACATTGAGTGTTAACCTGAATTCAAGTATCAAAGTAGTGATAATCCATAAGCACGATACCCAAGACCAACTATTAGGATTCTCCTTGAATATCACACTTAAGGCATCGATCATTGTGCCATGAAGTTTTATAAAATATCTCATTTGTAATTACTTAGCTTCTCCATAGTATTTGGATATAGCACTTTTCACCTCACAACCCTCGTGGTTCTAGCATACAAAGAGACTCACTACTCTATTTTTGCAATCAATTTTTTTACTCTCTTGTAATGGCAATAGGTTGTACAATAAGAACAAAATCTCTCTTGTCTCTTTTGGGGGAATGCTCATATGATGTTCTTGTTTATCTATCTCTAGTTTATTGCACTATTGTTATACTTTTGTGCCTAACTCTGAATGCTCACTCTATTTTACAATTGTGTTACACTCTAATTATCTCTAGTTATTTTATTCTTTGCGCTAATCTCCTCCCCACATACTTAACACTTCTACCATGATTATTGATTTTCTCAAATCAATAGTTGTCCCTAGAAACTAACCCCTAGGGTTTTTGGATCAACTTTCCCTGCATATGTGGAATTGTCCACTATGCAGACCATAGCGGACTTAGTCATCATATACCCAATAGTTGATATAGTAGGTATATATATGTCCTCACATTGGAACTATTTGTCTCTTGTTTGTGCATGTATCAAGTGTGGAGAACAATACATAGAAAAATTAATAATTAGTATAATATATTTTAATAATAACGTCAATAGCATGTTATCACTGCTATTATTTTCCATCAGTGCATATTAGTGTTTGTATATGTATGTATTGATGTATATACTAGTTAGTATGGGTGGTATAATAATTTATGTAAATTATATGTTTATGGTCATTTTTTCATCCTCATGTTAATATCAATGATAGGCCCTATTACCCCTCATATCACATGAGACGTAAATATGTGAATTTCATCACATGATAGGATTTTCAGTGGTGACATATGGATGGACCTAAGATACATATCTTCTTTTGTTGGGAGATGGTTCATTTTTGGTTGATCATGGATCCTCTTAATTCACCATGATGTTGATACATATTGATTCAATGGATTAGGTGTCTTGGCTCCTGTTTTGTTCTTCATGGTTACACTTGATATTCATATGGATATTGGTGATGTGCTCCTTGGCACTATATCTTCATATTGCATGTTTTATCTAGATGGATCAGTCTACTTGATGATGGTGCTTCTTACCTCACTTCATGGTATTTCCTTACACACTTGTATGGAGCCTTGGTCATAGTGTTGATATGATAAGATATGAGTCTTGTAGAGGAGCACCTTGACTTGTGAAGTGTTTATTGTGATCCTTTGGTGATATTTAATGTAATAGACAATCACTTTCCTAGAGCACTCACCCTCTTGTACATTTGGACTTCGTGATGGAGCTACCTAGGGTTTGAGTCTAACATTGGTATGGTTGATGGAAACATGGTTCTTGGTGAGGGTGCCATAGGGTTTAATGTGTTTATCATAACCTTATGGTAATGTATAAACAGATAAACACTCATTCTTAGGGAGCACTCCATTCTCTCATGTTTTTTCAAGATTCATGTGATTTTTAGCTTTTGTTTGAGGATGGATTCCATGGCACCTATTGATGAGGGAACTCTAGGGTTTGAGGTGTCTATCATGTCCTTGTAATGATATCTAATAGGATAGACACTCTCTTTTGTGGAGCACTCCACTCTCTCATGGTTTTTTCAGGTTTCCATTGCTAGAGTGCTTGGCTTCTTTGTTATATTGTGATGATGAGATTGCACTTTATGATGAGACTAAACTTCATTCTCATATCTCTCTCCCTTTCTTGCAAACATGCGGAGGCATTTCTCATTGGTTGAGGCTATCTTTCCATTGGACAGTGGTTGTTGTACAAGTGTGGAGGATATTGGGGTCTTTGATGACTTGGCCCTTGGTTTATGATGTCTATTCTGTGCTAGTAAACCTCCTATCTTGGGATGCACTTCACTTACCTTGATCTATGGATGGTTGTTACACTTTGGAGCCACACGTGCCACTTGGAGGGTTTTATTGCATATCTTTTTGAGGTTGGTTATATCTTGGAGATTGAGCATTTATAACACACTCCTCTTGGGCACTCCACCTTTTGAGGCATCTATTATGCTCTTTTCATGATATGATGAGGAGGTCGTTTTGTACACATCTCTATACCATTTATTGAAGGCGTCCACACATGGAAGGGTGTAATGTCCCGTTTTTCCTAGGCAGTCGAGATACCGTGATGGTTTATATAGTTTCCCGTAAACCATTAGACGGATGAGCTAGGGAAATGATACTGGTAAAGTCACTTTCAAATTATAAAGTGAAAACTTAGGAAAAGTGAGTTTATTATTATTAAACCCCTCTTTGAGGGTATTTCTCTCCAATTAATAATTAAATGAATATTTTAATGGAGAAAAGGACAAGTGAAGGAATAAAAGGACGGTTGAAGGGGAAAAAGGTATTATCGACTATTCATTTTAAAAATTGAGTTTGGGGAGAAGAGCTCGGTGAGCAAATGAGGGTTTCAGCTGGAAACCCATTCGGCACCTTGGATTCGGCAGTGAAACTATCTGCCCTAGCCTTGGAATCTTGGATTCGGCAGTGAAACTATCTGCCCAAGCCGAGGAATTGGAGAAGCCATTCAGGGTTCTCATTTGCAGGTATTGGCCGTGTGATTTCGAAGAAGTTTATTGGAGACAACTTCATTCTCAGATCTGAGTAGAGGCAGGACATTTTCCTTGGCACGTGGGAAGTAATCGGCATTCTTCTGGAGTTGGGCGCATCTTCCTTACCTTGCAGCGCATTGTCCCTTGTGGGGAGCTAAAACATCACCAAGGGCATGCCATCCTCACCATGGGCGTGATCTGTAGCTGATAACTCTGTTAGCGTCATCCAGTGGCTGCGTGTTACTCCTTTGCTGGTCGTGTCTTCATCCACAAGGCTGCATGTTACCTCCTGGGCTGCGTTGTAGTCTACAAGGGGATGTTTGTTGCTGGTCGAAATCCTCACGTTATAATCCCTGCTGATCAATACAAGTGGGCTGCGTGTTCTTGGCTGGACGAGTTCCTATTGCCAGTGGTCGTGGGTTTTCCTTTATGCTGCATGTGAAGTAGGGAAACAGTGATGCTGGACAGTCTCTTGTGGCTGAACATTACATAACCAGGCAGCGTATTTCTGTGGGTGGGGGTCTGCCATATCGTTTCACCAAACAGCAGATCCATAGCTACATAACAGCGCCCTCTCTTGGCAATTCGTGGAGGCAGATTGGAGTCCTTTCTTTTGACTGCATGTGGCATGGAGGTTATCAGCTACCTGTAGCAGACATTCACTCCATTTGGGAGGTACCTCTGTTTTATTTTGATTGTAATGGTACAGCATTTCATATTAAATAAAAACAGCCATTTGTTAGTGAAATTGTCCCTCCACATATGAATGTTTTCCATTATAATTTTATGGGTTTGGTTCCATATTAAAATACGACCATTGGCACTTCATTGGGGAGTTATAAGGGTCTAGAAAACCATTAAACAACAAACAAAACCAAGGAGAATATCGCTGTCCAATCAAAATTTCACCTACAGCCATAAATCCAGTAGCATGCAATGTGTTTGACGAAAGTCTGACACCAGAATTTGAAGGTTTTTCATCACTTTACAACTTAGAATATTTCAAAGGGGTATCTATTGGATCTTCTACCATTACTTCTACCTTGGGATGATGACACATTGATACATGGAGCTTCTATTGCACATTTCTCATCTCATTTCTTGGGAAGCTATTATTTGCAGGTTTGTGGATGCCAAAGTCAATTCAAGGGCCATAGAAGAGCATAATTCACTACATTGGAGAAGGTTAGGTACCCCTTAATTCTTCCTATGTTGCTTACTTCAAAGAGGAAAACATTATGCATTTGATCTCATTAAGTCATTGCATCTATAAAAGTCTTTAGGTAGGGGCCACCCTTAGAATTGACTTGATAAGTGGATCTTAGATAGACCCTCTTCCCCATCAAACTTGTGATTCTAGTAAAAAAATTAGCGCTGTTGTACAACACGTCACCTTGGTTTCTTATAGCCCCTAATCATTTGTAAGAACGACCCTTTGAAGTTGCATGCATGACCCCATAGCCCAAACAAATAAAGGCACCGATCTTCCCTTTCATCCATCACCCAAAAAATTAAAATTCTCCAAAAATTGTTTTTGTTTTCTAAGCTCTCTCTTGCTCCCATTCTATACTACATATATTGAGCTTAGTTCATCATAGGGAAGCCCCCTAGGCTAGAACTCACCTAGTCTAAAGTGAGAAAGGCAAGGCTACTGAGGTGACAGTGGGTAACTTGCCTAAGTTGCCCTTGGAGTTTCACAACACGTACTTAGGGACATTTACACCAAGTGAGAACCTGGGAGGTAACAGGCCCAAAGGGCTCATTCCTTGCAAGTCCCTTTCCGTATTGTGGAACCATATGACATGAGCCATATAGGCCCATAAGGCTCATAAAATGCAAGCCCAAATGGATCATACAGGGTTGTATTTGCATATAGATTTGTCATTTTTATATTTTGATTGTTATTTGACATTGTAGAAATAAATGATTTGTTATCCTTATTCATGACATTGTGTGTACAATGCATGGCAGCCTTTGTTCATGCTTAGGGCTGCCTAGAGATCTTGTTCTCCTCCACTCCCATTTTCCTTTTCCATTGGTGTCCTACCTATATTATGTTAAGTGACTTATTTTTTCCAATATCTCCTTGTTTTGGTGAATTAAACAAGGGATTGTTGAGTTATTAGTTATGTACGTTTTTGTTAGAATTGCCTCTTGGCACTAGAACATCACTGGGAGTTTGCCTCATTTAATGGGTTCAAAAAGAAAGGGATTTTTGTGAATTTAACTTTTATACATTTAAATTATGGTCCACCTATCCAAAATTCCCATACATCATACGAGAATTTCAAATGATGTTTGAGTTGATGGAAGACCTACAAGCCCTTGTTAATTCAAAAGAACTTTGGATTGAAATTATAATTAGTGTGGTTGTTTCACCTTTACAAAATTCATTTGCTCTCTTAGTGGTAACCTTGTAGCTATAGCAATGTTGCAAATATTGTTTCGGGGTATATAATGCTAAGGTCCACAAAGAAACTTATTGGAAATATCAGGGAAATATTGAAAAATATCGGCAAGCATAAACATGGACCTAAAAAACTTGAAAAAATTGGCAACCTGGAAAACTCAAAATTTAATTTGTATACATTAAAATTATGGCCCTCCTATCCAAAACCCCCATATATCACTCGAGAATTTGAAATGATTTTTGAGTTGAAGGAAAACCTACAAGATCTTGTTTGATCAAAGGAACTATGGATTAAAATTCTAACAATTGTTGCTCTTTCACCTTTATGAAATCCCTTTGTTCTCTCATTGGTATCTTGTATTTGTAGCAATGCTGCAAATATCGTTTTAGGGAATATATCACTGAAGCTTTGGAAAGAAACTTATTGTAAATATCAAGGAATCTATCGACAAGCATAAAGTTGGAACTAAAAAACTCAAAAAAATCATCAACCTGAAAAATAAAAATAATTAGAAATATCAAGAGAATTGGAGGTATTTGCAACATTGATCTGTAGATATATTTCTATGAGATTTTTGCAAGAGACACCTTACTCATTCTTGCATTTAGCGATAGGGGTCTTGTGTTGTCAAAATTTTGGTAATTTCTTGTTCTATATCCTATGAAAGCTATAGTTCACCAACTATGGTGAAGATTAGAAATGACTACATACATTAACAAACATACTAATATAAAATATAGCATAAATATATTCATGAATATATTGTACTCATCACAAAGTTTTGAGTTTTATTGCATCGTATTTATCATTTTGCATCTCAATCCATACTTTTTTCTGACCAATCTTGATAGCATGAATATTTTATAACCAAGTTTCCATTTAGTTTCAATGATCATCGAACTATAATATACCTTTGGCAAAGGAATTATTTAAAGAAGTTCTTCATTCTTGAAGAGGATCCAAGTTTATAGAAATTCTATTTAAGTGTGTATATCCAAAATCCCAGTGCCAATGTGGAAAACATTGGATATTGAGGAAATGCAATAGGGTTGGCAAGACCATGTCAATATGTTCCTTGGTAGTTGCAAGGGTGTTAACTTTCGGGGTTACTCCAAAAGTGTTTACACCATGCTTGGGGATGTTTCATGTGATGTGGGGTGCATGGTGTATGGATGACCCTTGGTTGTTGTTATCACAGGATTTGTCCTTGTTCGAAGCCCTCCACAAGATCCCAATCTTGTGTAACAATTGGAAGTATCCACCACCGTCACCTAAGTAGATACTTCCTTCGTTTTAGTGAAGGAAATAAATCCAACACAAGGGGGGTTTTGTTGAAATATCTGAGGTCCTATGAGGCTGCCACCTAAGGTCTGTCCTTGACCTTAGTATGGCTCTAAGTTTCAACTATATGGCTGTCTTCTTTTGCTGTTTTAGGACAGCAAACACTCATCCCACTTTCTGCTCAATGTTTTGAAGTTAAGTGCTATTTTAAGGTGCCCTTGCAAGTGTTCTTTTATCTCAATGTTAGCACATGCAATATAACTTAAAACACATAACACTACCTCTAGATCTTTAACTTTAAAATGCTGATCTACACTTCTAAACATGCATAAATTTGACACAGGTATTTTTGGTCAACATGACCCTGGATAAACCACCCCCCCCTTGGGGAAAACCAGTTTGGGATATATGTCTATATAATGATGATCAAAGCAAGAGATACAACAAGTAATACAATACAATGGAACCTGTATACATAACAAGCTCCTCACAAGCCTTGCCACAAGATCCAGAAAGAGAAGTGCCCAAACTCAAGTGTGCCCTCCCCCTTTGTTGCTCTCTGCACTGAAGTGAAGCGCTCTAGCTCCTCTTTGACCCAATGAAGAAATCCCTCCACAGGAATGTGCTCTCATGTGCTGCCTCTCCACTGAAACTGTCAGAACTCAATTCCTCCAAGCAGATCTGCTACCAGGTAGCTATCAACCCTCTCCACAGGTGTGCCCTCCTCCTAGCAGAAATGATCACCATAAAATAACTGAGCCATAAACTGAATGCCTCTCTCCAAAGAAGCAAGCGCCCTAGCTCTCCTCTCCCTATGCAACAAACCTCATCTCAAGGTGACAAGTCCTCCTCCCCTGATGAGCAAATGAAGGATACAAGTGCGCCTCCTCTCCTAGATGTGCCCCTCCTCCATATAAAATGCTCCCTCTCAGAAATAAAGGCTAAGATTCCATGGATATACTCTCCATGCAAGCTTCAAGAAACAAGAGCCTCCTCCTCAAGCTCTCAAGGGTTTTACTCAAACCCTCATCAAGTGCGGCCTCTCCCTCCTTGAGAAATGTGCCCTCCTCTCTTCTCGAAAACTCACAAGTGAAGAAATGAATCTCAATAATACACTTTACCCTCTCTTTAGCCTCCTTTGGCCAATCTTAAAAGATCAATGGCCTAGATTAGATCTAGCCAAGTCTAATCAATGGATGAGATCTCATCCAAAAATCTCACTAAGGAAACCCACTTTCCTTAGTTGCTTTATGTCCATTAATTCACCCACATTGTAAATTAATTGTCACTTTATGACTTAAGTGACATATTTCACTTTTGACTTAAATCTCCTAAGTCAAAGTGAAATTAGAATCATAAAGTAAAGTACAAGGGTAATAGTCTTCCCCCTTTGTGCTTAGAGACTCATAAGCACATGGGGACCACTTTCCAAGGTACCCAAATCTCAACAGGTTTCCTTAGTGACTTCAAGGGATCAAATAGCAAGATTAGCCAAGCCTATAGCCCCCTATCTTGGTCACTTTGATAGTCAAGCTAGGTCTAGGAAAGGTGAAGGGATAGATTGGTTTGAACGAGGTAACTGGGCAACATGTACGAGACAACCAACTCTTTAATGTATAAAATCATCAATTACCAAGTTACATAGCACATTAATCACCATTAGACACTAGATGACAAGTAAAACCTATTTCTGTTGTAAATTTGCAGTAGTCAACCAGTTTATATCAGCAATGAAAGATTTATAACAACAATAAGAAATACATCCCAAAAAACTAGCAATTTGTTCTCTAAATTTAGCTTACAACAAGGGGAATAATATCCAATTGCTAAAATAATTTTCTTGGCAAGTTTTGCCACAATATTAAGTAAATTTGCAGCAAAAATATGCAGCCCTAATGGCTGTAGCAAACAATTTATGACAGCAACAAGTAAACCAATGCTTTTACCAAACGTTAGAGTACAATTAACTTGCAAATTGTGTCATAAATTCAATTTAAGAGTGTTTTGAGAGAGAGAGAGAGAGAGATAGAGAGAGTTTAAATCTAACTAGGGTTTCAAGTTTTCAACCATCACTTGCAATCAACTAGACTAGTGTTGTTTACTTTCCTAGGGCAAATGGAGTCAAGACAATGCATTCAGGGAAGCCAAGCAAGAGAGAAGGTAAAGTTTTGAGGCTTAGAGCTATCCATTTATAGAACCAAGTCAAACTTCAAAGGAAGACTACTAAGGTTTATCCACTCATAAACCCTAGGTGTCGTCCCTCTTTCTCTAGTGCGTCTAGCAAAGGAAATTGAATTGAACTAGGTCTTGAACCTAGGGGGATAGCCACTCCTAACCTCTAGAAACAAACCCTAGCTAATAAGATAAATCCTAAGGGGATAGCCACTCCTAACCCTTAGAGCAAATCTTAAATGCTTCAACAAGTTAAAAATGAAAACAATAAGGGAAGGGGATAACCATTCCTAATCCTTCCACTTAGGGTTTCAAAATTTCAAAAGTATCAAGATGACATGCAAAATTACCAAGATCAACCAAGAAATACCACATGCAATCAATGTAAACACTTACAAATAAGGCGCACTAGAATGGGGAAACCCTAATCCATGTGTTGAGTTTTGGGTACCTTGGAAAGTGGTCCCCCTATGTTTGTAAGTCTCTAAACACAAAGGGGGAGACTATTACCCTTAATACTTTACTTTATGTTCTAATTTCACTTTGACTTAGGATATTTAAGTCAAAAGTGAAATATATCACTTAAGTCATAAAGTGACAAGTAATTCACTTTGTGGGTGAATTAATAGACATAAAGAAAACTAAGGAAACTTGAGAAAGTGGGTTTTCTAAGTGATATTTTTGATATTAAATCTCACCCATTGATTATATATGGCTAGATTGAATCTAAGCCATTGGTCTATTAGGTTTGGCCAAAGAGAGGCTAAAGGAGGAAAAAGGGTAAGGATGAGACTGATTGTTCACTTGCTCACTTGAGATATTTGGGTGAGGAGAAGGAAGTGAAGAGAAAGAGAGTGAGGGTTTGGAGAGCACTTGGGTGCATTCTTGAGGAGAAGAAGGGCACACAAGGGTGGGAGCTTGGCTACTTGAGCTAGGAGGGCGCAAGCTATTGTGGAGGGTGCATTCATGGATTTGGGTGCACCTGCATGGCAAAGGGCGCATTCTAGGAGCAAGGGCACACTCATATGGGCAAGGACACATTCTACGAGGAAGGGTGCACTTGTTTGAGTTGCTTGCAAGGCTTGGAGAAGGGTGCACCAAGGTTGTGAGGTATCACCTTGGTAGAGGAAGGGTTTTGTGTAAGAGAGGCACACCCAAGGCAAAGGGGCACATAGGTTGAGGCTTGTACAAGAGGAGGGCGCACCAAAGGGAGGGGGCACACTTGTTCAAGGACTTCACCAAACATCACAAGGCTTCTTCAAGGGATGTGCATCTACAAGTGGGTAAAGGCAAAGGCAAGGTCCAAGGCAAGAGACAAAGGCAAAGGGTAAGGAAAGGCATAGCAAAGTGAAGAGGGCGCACAAAGAGCTAAGGGCACATTCTTCAAGGGTTAGCAGGCACAATTTTTGAGGGACTCCATTACAAGCTTGAGGACAAGCTTGGATTGTATCAGGTTCCTTGTGTATTTACTTGTTGTAATCTTTGCTTTGAGATCTCCAAATATATATATATATATATATATATATCTCTCTAACTGGTTTTCCCCATGGGGGGGGTTTTCCAAGGTCATGTTGACCAAAAACATGATGTGTTCATTTGTCATGCATGCTTAGTGATTTTCAGCCTGTTCTAGTTGTTAAAGATCCTAGAGGAGTGTTATATATTTTGAGGTTTATGCATGTGCTAACATCAGTTAAGAAAACACTTGCAAGGGCACCTTATTTAACAATCAGTTTGAAGGCAGATTTTGGGGCAGAATATTTCAGACCTGTTTTCTGTCCTAAAACAGCAGCAAGGACAGTTTTGTTATCTCAAACTTAGTGCCCAACAAGAGGTCCTATGAGGCTGCCCAACAGGTCTGTCTTTGACCTCTTGTTGGGCTCTAAGTTTTATCTTCAAGACTGTCCTTTGCTTCTGTTTTAGGACAGGAAACAGTCAAGTACTTTCTGCTCATAGTTTTAATGGTTAAGTGTACTTTTGAGGTGCACATGCAATATACTCAAAACAAATAACACTACCTCCTAGATCTTTACAACTCTAAATGCTGATTTACAATTCTAAGCATGCATGAAATGAACACAAGTATTTTTGGTCAACATGACCCTGGATAAAATCCCCCCGGGAAAAACCAGTGTGGAATGGAAGTATATATATGTGGAGAATAGAAGGTGGAATACAACAAGTACATGAAATAAATGAACCTGATACAATAACAACTTGTCTCAAGCTGCAACACAAGTCCAAGAGTGAAAGATGCACCCAAGCATGGTGTGCCCTCCTCAAATGTTGCTCTATCCACTGAAATGAAGCACCCTTGCTCCCTGAAGCTCCGATGGAGAAACCCTTGCACACAACTCTGAATATGTGAGCTACCTCTCCATTGAAATTGTCCTCAAAGCAATCTTACCACTGCAAGACCTCCCTGCTATAAGTGCGCCCTCCTACAAGCAAGAAAAACAACCACAAATAAGATGGGCCCTAAGCCTTCATGAACCCTCCATGAAAGGAGGCACCCAAGCTCTCCTCTCCCAATGCTTCCATTCTCATCCTCTTGCCCT
>JZKD02S1597962.1:35329-52350 GCA_000966675.3 Picea glauca
AACACTGCCCAAAACTGAATAAACGATGACAACTCCTCCAGCAACACAGTGCCCCTGTATGTTCCATTATAGGGTGTTGACCGTGGTTCTGTTAGGAGGGGTGGAGGCATTTCCCACCGTGTATCCTCCATTGTAGGGTGTTGACTCTGGTTCTATTAGGAGGGGTGGAGGCATTTCCCACCATGTATCCTCCATTGTAGGGTGTTGACCCGTTCTGTTAGGAGGCGTGGAGGCATTTCCCACCGCGTATCCTCTGAAACCTGAAGTCCTAGGAGGACGGTGCTGGTTCACGCTCCCCAAGACGTGTGATGAGGACTGTCAGTTGCCTCGTAGGGAAGCTTGGTCGAGATAGCGACACTTCCACTTACGGTTTCTATTTGGAGTTAGGTCAGTATAGCTGACGCTCCAAGATAGTCTAGCAGAGGACGAATAGGAATGGAGTTGGAAGTAGGTTAGGGAGGAAGGATGAGTAGAATAGTTGAGACTATATGGAGATGTGTCTTGTGGTGGACTTGATGAAAAAAATAAAAATGTGTATATATGAATATTCATTATTATATAACTAAACCACAATTGTTTAAAATAAATTATTGAACTCGACAATTGTAATTAAAACAATTTCTCACATAATTAATTGATTGTTGTCTTTTATAAAAGACTAGTCTTGTTGATTGGATTGAATGCATACCTAAATTATTAAAGGATGACAGTTTGACTATTAGTATGCGCACGAGATTTGCATGTACTAGCTACACATGCATTTCTTATACACATACACTAGTATGTATGAGTTTCTTGACTTACTTACTCATAATGTCAGTTACTTGTTGTGAATGTGTGAACCATGCTCTTTTCATTTGTACCATAAGACACCTTAAACTTCCGGACGAAGTTTCTTGAAGGGTGGGTGTATGTAATGACCCTAATTGGATACATGCTTAAGATTATAAAGTAAAATTAATTAAGAAAAATTAATTATGGTTAATTGAGTAATAATTCAAGCTACAGATCACATTTAATGACCTGTGAAATAAAATTAAAAGATCAATGAAAAATGATATAAAAATGGTGGCATATACAGAGAAGGATAGCCATGGATCCCGAGAAGATAAAACATTAACTCATGACGAAGGACGGGGGACAGAGGGTGGTTGTGAAGTAAATGTGTGAGTAGGCAAGGAGGAATAAGGGATAGGAAGAGGGGGATGTGCACACCATTCCATGGGAGGGGGACAAAATGGATGTTGTGGACGGTTGTGTTTTGCTGTGAGCAACGATTTTCTGTGCAGTGTGGTATTGGTTGTGAGCCTGTGATATTTTGTGGACTGATGGAGTTATGTGAGCATAGAGTTTTGATTCTGTGGCTTTGATCAGGGAAGGCACTGAGTTGCTGGAGGTTTTGGGCGGTAGGGCCAGGTTATCCATAGATATCGTGGAGCTAGGTAGTTTTCCTAGTTGGCAGGACAGTAGTTTTGGACAATTATTGAGCAAAAAGGCAGCAGCAAAGCAAAGAGGGAACAGAAATTAGCATCAGATCCAGGTACTTATTAAGTTATGTATTTATTTCTTTTTTCCATGATTTCAGTATTTATTGAGAATTCTAAGTTGTTGAAATTGCTATCATGAAAATCAATATTATGCTAGGAAGTTGTACAAGAAAGATGACCTAAATAGAAGAGGTGATATTAAAGTATAAAAAAGATGCAACCAAAATGCAAGAGGATCTAAACCTATATAATGCAAAAAACCAAAAAAGTGAACGACATATATAATGCATATTATTATTTTTCTCGAATACAGTTTGAGGACAATAATTGTTTTGAATAATGTACCGAATGGAAGTGGCCGTGATCACGAAATATAACTATATTAAACTACGGGATTCAGAGGACAGCACAAGAGGATCTAAAGATACAAAACAGCTAAAGATACAAAACAGAAAAAAGTGAACGATATTGACCGGCCCTATTATTATTTTTCTATAGACAGTTCGACAACAATAATTGTTTTCACTAATGTATTTTGAATCGATGATAATGCAAAGCCGGGCAGCTCTCTTCTCAGCCACTGTCATACTTCGCGTTCAGACAAAGTCAGTAACCAGATATTAATTCCTCTTGAAAGACTCTAGATGTCGAATAATTTATTACAAATTCTTTGTTAAACGAAGTAAACGCAAGGTAATAATTTAGGATTGTTACTGAATGCGAATAATCTGGCCCATCAAGAAAGAAATTGCAATACTTGTCGAGATATGTTCGGCGTGCCGTGCCCAACCGTCGGTTCTATTACTTTATGGTGTTTGTATGGCTATTCCCTTGTTACAAGAATAAATCATTTTCTAGATGTAAGGTTTTAGTGGGAAATTTATTAAATAATTTCCCCATTCCATGACTGGAATCGATTTTTGGTGGACTGGACTTTAGAGCTAATATATAAATAGGATGGCATCGTATAAACATTTCGTCAGTCGAATTCTCCTCTAATGCCGTGTACCGTGTAGATCTGTTGCAGAGACGCATCTCAGTTTAGTCACTTATCTTCTCTTTGCCAGAGTTTCATACTCTCTCTGTATAATACGTTCCAGTCTGTGCTTTTGCTTTTCTTCTGATAACCACATCGTGTTGGCTTACGTAAATTACTTGAATGATGAAGAGCTGTGCTGTGATTGTTTTATTGTTGTTTGCAGCCCCGTTAGGCGAGGCTTCTAGGGTTTTCGGCTTCAAGCCATTCTCTCAGAAAATCGATTCTCAGGTTAAAGCTACTCCTGCGAGTAGTTATCGATTAGTCGAGGAAAGGACTGCCGAGAAGGCAGTCCTGGAGATGAACGGATGTTTTAGCAGAAGAGCGAACCTTGAAAAGCATCATGGTTCAGAGGTTAGCTTTAATGCGGTTCAACATAAAGAGAAGAAATCTGTTCGGCCGTTTCAACCGTTAGGCCACAGCCCTGGGATTGGTCACGAGAATCCGCCTGGATCGAGGCAGTGAATGGCGTAAGCTGGCGAAGCCATTGAAATGCACGCTAATATTTGGAAAGGAAGACCTCACAGTTAGTAATAGACCATTCTATTGCTTTTCAAACATGCATGCGATGACTAGTTGTATTGTCCCTGATATTATACAAAGTATTGTGCAGTTAACAGCTCAAATCAGAATATGGTGTAAGATGTACAGCTTTTATATATGAAATAAAACATTTTCCTCAAGTTTTTCTTCTATCAGTAGCGATGTTTCACTTTCGACTGCCTATAACATAGTAGGATCAGGCGCAGTATAGAAAATGACAGAAATAGTTGTAAACTATAGATATATTGCTTTGGGATATGAATATATCTCTTTCATGGTAAATGGCAATTTTACTTGTCTCTTAAAATTTATGCTCAACCGCCTCACTGGTCTGGTCATGAATTTATGGAGTGGATCTTCACTTAATAATTATGTTTCACATGCTAATAACGTTTTGAATGGCATAAGCTGGCTAAGCCATTGAAACGCATGCTAATATTAGGAAAGGAAGATCTCACAATTAACCTTTTTTATAAGCCGTTGAAATGTTTGTGAAACATGCATGTGCTGGTTATATTGTATTTTTTATATTAGTAACAATCATTTTTATATGTAAAAATGGTTGATATTATGTCAACTACTTTTTACATAAAAGTGGTTGTTGCTAGTTGAGAGTAATATGCTTTAAATGTAATAAATAAATAATTATATTTAAATTTTTTAAATTAATTATTAATAATTTATTAAAATATAATAATTAATTATTTAATTGTTAATAATTAATTAATTATAATTAAATAATTGAAAATTATTAATTAATAATAAATTATTTTTTAGTTAATCATGATAAAAAAAAATTATTGATTTTAACATAAAAAAGGGTCTTAACAACACACAGAGTCACCTACTATCCTACACTTCTTGAACAATTAATCATTGATATTAATAATAAATAAAGTATTAATTAATAATTGATTATAAAGTATCAAGTAATTGATGAGAAATAAAATACTACATAACAAAATAATAAACCAAATAATAATAATCAAGTAACCATGTGATAATAATAAAATAAAACCAAACTAAAGACAATTTTTTTTTTAATAATGTAACATATTAATTAATTAATTCAGAATTGTTTTTAATATATTAGTAAAGTATAAATAGATTGTTAAATATCTTAATCTAGTAATAATACATTAATAATTAAGAATAAATGCATACACCTATTGGAAATGGGCACAATTAATGATCTTTTAATCAATAATCCCAATCTGATGGCTTCTTGGCAGTCTTCCTAAATCAATCAATGAATCATATTTACTCTTCATAACTTCCTTGCATTTATGAATACATCAATTAACGTGTTTACTTTTTCACATTTACCTAATCATATTAGGAAATCACTGTAACTCTATGTGATTGTCATGTTTAGATGATTAACAAGGATTAACAAGTTATTAATATTGATCATATTTGATTTTTTCCTCAATTAATGATTGCATGGAGGTAGATAGAGGTCTTGATTCACTTATTCACGAATCAAGCCATAAAATATTTTATTTACAAACCCTAATTAGAGTTTATATTAAAATTAAGGTTTATAAATTAAATGTACCTTTCTGTGTTTATCAACCACAATTATGTGGTTGTGCTAGTATATAAATACATTGATTATTAATATAATATTACATAAATGTAAGGAAGTAATAAACTATTAATTAATAAATATATATAAATAATCAATTAATTAATATAATAATATAAAAATACATTTTTATATTATTAATGGTAATAGAAAAAAACAATATTATGTATAAAAATGATGAATACATTTTATAAAGTAACTATCATTATGTAATGTATAAGTGTAACATATTAATTAATAAATACCCTATTAATATATTGTATTAATTAATGTATACATTACTACATTAAAAGATAGTTAAAATATAAATAAATCAAAACATTAATAAAATCATAACATAAAAACAAACATTAAACTACTACATTATTATTATATTAATGAGGAAATACATTAATAATAATAATAAATTAATAATTAAAGAATTAGTTAAATAATAAATACATTTATAAATTACTAAAAAATTAATAAAATATTAAAATATTATTAATTTAATAGATTAATAAAGAATCCATATATTAAAAATAATATTAATAAATACATTTATAAAGTATCCATATATTAAAGTTTCCAAAAATAAAATTTAAAATTTAAAATACAATCCTTTTATAAAAGTGATTGATATAGGTAAATGGGCGCCATTTTTCACTTTTATAAAGTGATTGTTGTTAGTTCACCACACAACATGTCTTGGGGATAGTTCAGATGATTGGGGTAATAAGGACACACCAAACAAAAATATAAAAAAATATCATATTGTATACACTTCTTCCAAAATAAAAATGGATACACAAAAAACAAGGTTAGCCATACATGAAACCCAAGAAATCCCAAGAGCTATGGATGTAGACGACCTTATTGAAGAATCCAGTTGGTCTAAGAAAAGACTACTAGAAACCTAAGAAATCGTTGAATCCCTAGTCACTCAAGAACCAAAGACATTCAAAGAGGAGTTTGTAACCTTGCACTACGTGGCCTATGCATGATCGTCCAAAAAATTGTTACTTGAAAAATTTAATACAAAAAATAAAGTGTCATCCGAGAAATGAAAATCAACAATTGATTTCGATAGGTTTGCACCATTAATATTTATACAATTCCATGAAGCAGCTAGAGAATTCTTGAAATGATTCATCAATATTATTGAAAAGGGAAGTTTGGAATAAAAACAAAAAATAAAAGAATTAAAGGCAGCTTTACTTGTAGGGCCTTTATTTCAAGAACCTTTAAGTGCAATTCAACCAACACTTCCTTTAAAAGATATCTCAAAAATCAGTACCAAATGTAAAGGTTCATCAAGTTTACTAAAATCAAGAAGAAAATATTTTGGAGATGGGATACAGAAAAAAAAATATTTTATTCACGAAATTTGGGAGCTTGCATAGAGTTCAACCAACTTTGCAACAAGAATTAAAAATTTAAAGAATATCTTTAGAAAGATATCGAGATTGATGAAGGTTTCTACATGGATGTAGTGGGTACATTCTCGATCAAAGTTTCAAGCTTAAGTGATATCTAGAGAAGAGTGAAAAACCTTCCTTCAAATATCAGGATGAAACAAATTAGTGCATGGTAGTTGAAGAGAATAAATAATTTGACAGAAATGATAAATTAACTAGATGCTTTAAAGAAAAAAAGAGGTGACTTATTCTTTAATTTAGTTGATATCATGAAAGAACATGATGGCCCTAGTCTATTAACATATACAACACATTCCTCAAAATAATAATTATTAGACCAAATTAAAGTATTGGAAATTTCATGGGAAGACGAGTTCACTTAAATAATAGAATTCTCTGAAGAATAAGTTGAAATATGGTTAGTCAAATAGATCAACAAAAATGATGAGGAAAATGATGTGTTGCAATAATTAGGCATGTAATTGAGAGATATGGAGAATGAATTGTTTGAAATAAAGACAAGGAATGAGATCATGGTGCTCCCCATGAGGGAATACATTGAAGATTAGTTAAGAAAATCCTAAATCAAAACCAGTGAGCTAGAACAACTTGAAACAATTGTAGATGCTATGCCTCCTCAACCACAACAAGCCTCTACAAAAGATGCACCTTTAACCAAGTAAATGGTCCAGAAAAACATTACATGATATCATTTTCATTTTATGGTTCATGGGAGCCCTATATGGGTCCTCTTTGAAGGACAAATGCAAATCTCTATTTTCAAAACATTTACCTTTTATGTTTAAAGACTTGTATTTTTTTTAGGTTCTCAGAAAAATATTTTGGGATATTAAATTAATGTCATCTCAAAGAATTTAATTAAAGAATGATCTTTGAAATGTGCATCTATCACAATATTGTATGTGCCTAATGAAATGATCATTTAAAGTTCTATGTCATATACCTTCGATATTTTTTGGTCTCATTTTCTTGGATATTGTGTTCTATCTTGATGAATAATGTGATGGAAATTTCATCCTATTTATTATTACATTGTGTTGGTTTATGAACTCTGTAATATATTGTAAATACTTTAATTTTATAAGATACCTGGTCCTATCTCATGTATTCTTTCCATGTGGATATATATTTTAAATAAGCATGGTCCTTATTAGGCATTATTTATTTCCACATGTAATTTTAAAATAGAGGAGTACCACCTCTTAAAAAAAGAAGGGGAATTTTATCCACGTGAGGTTTATTTTATCCTCGTGAGGGTTGTCTTGAAATATTTTGGCATAATTTTTTCTAATTCTACCTCAATGCAAATCCTTGCAGAAGGAAACATTGGCGGCTTCAATTCTGATTTATCAATGTATTTACCAATTGAGTCTCCAATTATTTTTAAGACATTGTCCCCTAGTAGTGTAGAGAAAGGTGGGGAAGATGAACCCATACAGGAAAAATTGAAGGAATATCAACTTCTAGGTCAAAGTGAGGAGTCCATCGATTAAGGTACATTCGCCTTCTTCCATAAAATTATGTTCCACTAAAAAACATTATCTCTCTAAGTTATCTGAATTTGAAGAAGAAAGTGTAGTATCCTTTCCCATAAAAAAAATGATTTAGATGTCGTTTGATTAAATTTTACTTAATTCTTTTGATTTGGGATTCCATCTAATGGGGAGAGATCCATAGCTTAGTGAACTATCCGACTAGTCCATTCTTATCAAAATTTAGTGCCTTGCACCTCCAAAAGACTTCAGGAAGTTGGAATCTAGGGATATCATCTAGTTTTTTGACAATGAATTTTTATGTAGATCTGATCACTAGTCCATTGGTTGATTCAAGAAGACTCTTCAAAGCACTTGTGACTACTACAAAATCGAGAGGAGGTGTAGGCCCTCCTCCTACAATTGTAGTGGGACAAACGACTAAGTGAAAGTGAAAGGAGTGACCCACGATTATGGTTTGCATAATGATATTAGATTTTGCAAATACTATTGTTGGCCATTGGGTAATGAAGTAAGCGAAGAATAAAGAAGAAAAGACGAAATGCAAACTGTGCGAAAGACATAGTGACTCATGATGGGTCGAGGTGAGCAGAAAAGCAAAAAAAATGGTGCAAAGTAAGAGAAAGAAATCTGTTGGATGAGGAGATTGAGGGTGACAGATCAAAGAGGAAGATGGATCGTGGAAAACTCAGCAAGAATAAAAATCCACCGTTGGATTCTTTGGATCACCGCACGAGAAGGAAGCAAAGACAGAATGGTGAAGCCCTAAAAACGTGGGTTAAGTTGACCTAGGGTTTTAGACACCTAGGGTTTTGACACTTAGTTCTCTACCTAAGGATGTCGGTGAGTGATTATAATTTATAAATAAAGATCGAGAGGAGTAATACAAGGTTGGTTGTTGGTGGTGCTAAGTTGGTTGAGAGTTCATTTTTATTGTGTGAGAGAGAAGTGTTGAGTGCGAGAGCCTTCTAGTATTGTAATATCTTTAGTTGGGTGCGTAGGGAGGGGACAAAAAGAGAGAGAAGAAGAGAAGATTTGTTAGCTAAGAGTGCAGACAAGAATTGTATGCTTTCATCTTAATATATTATAAATCATAGTTCTATGGACATAGCCCTAGGGAGAGGGTGAACCACGTATATCTTGTGTTCTACATGATGTTGTGTTCTTTTTCATTTAATATGTTTCTATTGTGATATTGTGTTAGATATGAAATATAAGTTTCAAAGCAGGTTTAAGGAAGGTAACGAATAACTAGTTGTTTGTGTGTTGTTTCTATGAATCCACTCTGCATTTCCTCTGGTTGTAGACACTTGTGTCCTGGAACCCCCTATAGCTACCTCAAGTGAGACTGCATCTGCTTCGCAGGTGTTTTCTAAAGGGCCAGTAGTTAGGGCTTGTTGGTGAGTTGTTAGAGATGAGCCCCGAGTATTCCCCTGTACCAACAAATGGTTCCGTTGCCTGGACCAAAATCTTCTTGAGGGAATGTCAAGGTGGTTTCCATCGAAGACAGATTTAGAAGTGGATAGAAGATCAAGAAAAGGACTTCACTGAATCCTAGAACAAGAACCTTGATCTTAGTATAGAGGATTGGTTGGGAAGATATATCTTTATTGATATACACTAGATTTTCTTTAGAGGAATTCATGAGGAGTTATACGAGTGGATAGCTAGGTTAGAAAATACCAAATTTGAGATCAGATCTAGACCACTTATGGTTTGGACATCGACACTGATCAAGAAGTTCAAGAAGGTAGATCACTAGTTTTATAGTACCATTGGAGGGTATATCACTGAGTTTGTTGTTGACAGAGTAGAGTCATATAGGCAAGATGAGAGATATTTCTTCAAGGGACCCAAAGGAAAATTTTTACACTTTTTGAAGCTGAAGATCAAGATGTTATTACATGAGAAGAACATCTTGAAGATACATTAGTTGGTTTCATTGGAAGAGGATAATGTTCAATAACTTGAACAATGGAAACGACAAAGAGGCTAGACATACGTGCAGTGGGAGAGCATTCATAGAAGTCCCTCTTGCAAACCTGTTTAAGTAGAATTACAGAGATGAGGGTTTTTACAGTGGAGAACAGGAAGATCTGATAGACGAAGAGAATTTAGAATCCGCTAGGGTAGTGGAAGGAAAAGTTGAAGAACCTCGTCAGGAAGAGAAAGAAACTTCAAGGATCACGTCGACTCTCGAGGTAAGTACTATTATTCCTCCTCTTGTTTCAATAACATTGAGTAATTAGAGTCACCAGAGTGCTCAGAGAACTGTCACTAGTAGTCCACCAGATATTTAGTAAGGAAAACTAGGAAGATCTATGGTAGATGAGATGAGTTTACCCACCTTCAGGGGAGATGGATCTGAAGATCCTGATCAACATTGGCTTCTATGTGAATCTGTATAGAGTATTAAAAATATCACCAATGAAGTTGTTAAACGAGCTCAACTCAGTAATACCCCGAGAGATCGTGCACTGAGATGGTACATGAGATTTTTCCAAGGAGTTGCAACAAAACCACTAAATGAAATTAAGATTGCACTAATTGTTGAATTCAAGAAACCTAATTCAGAGTCACAATGCATTATAGAACTAAAATAAATCAAGAAGAGAATAGTTGAACCTGTGTGAGAGTTTGATCAGAGATTTAATAATTTGATAGGTCATTTGAGTTTTTAGATCCTAGATAGGAAGAATAAGGAATGGTTCATTGATGCCCTCTAACCACACATCAGATTTCCTCCGATGCAACATTAGATTTATTCATAGGCATAGGCACTGGATATCACCATGAAGTTAGAATCATCCCCTATGGGAGAATCCATCTCAGGTATGAGTCAAATATTGATTCAACTAACTAGTTTATCTCTATAGGTCCAAGATATGAAGAAATACAAGGGAAAATATAAAAGAGAATATATTTGGTACATCATATGCAAATCATAAGGCCATGACAAGGAGAATCGTCCCCTATTTGACGCAAGTTACCTTACCATGGTGTGAGGTATGTAGAAATCGAAATATCCCTAGTGAATGTTACTATCTGTAAAAATATGTCCAGACACCCACAAATCTGTATTTCACGTTCTGTAAGTCAGTAGGACATGATGAGAGGGATTATAGGGCTTATGATCTCATGCATGAAAGGTCAATGGATATATAAAAAATTTGAGGCAAAGTACAACAATAAGGAAGCATTGCATTGTATAAATCCCTAGGGAGAGGAAACTTCAACCCTCATGGTGGATTCAGAGGAAGAGGAAGAGGAGGATGTATGGGATGAGGTAGGTTCCAAATCATTTTCTATTGTTGTGCCCAACCAAGACACTTGGCAAGGCACTTTCAGAACCCTTGTACCACTTGCATCTACTGCATCTCATTCAAACATGTTATCGAAGGTTGTCCTATGCTGCTAGCCAAACTTCAGGAGAGATGGGGACCTCAGCAGAACCGTCAAGTGCAATTGATATATGTTGAACCTCACATAGAGGACCCTATATTAACTATTATCACTAGACGAGGTGTTTTTATAGGAGAAGACAAAGCGACCCAAGGAAAGACTACTTAAGAATCAGGAGTGAGGAAAGTTGCAGAGAAGACACAAGTGTTTGATGCAAAGAAGGAAAAAAAAATATTTGAGGAGGGATGAAAAGAATTCGGGAGAGGCCAAGGCTCTTCATCGCAGACACAATCAGAACTAAGAGAATGTAAAATCCCTCTGGCATTCGATCAATTCTTTTTTCCTGGAGATGGAAAATAGGTGAGAAAACTAGTCAGTTTCTTGTATATGTTTATAGAGTTGATCTAAGATGAAAAATCCATACAAGAACTACAAAATTTGGTCAGACAGTATGAGATAGGAAGGGTATACCCTTTACTGAATAAATAATTACATCAACTATCCAAAATGAGAAGGACAAATAAGGAACTACACCTGAATTCTCAAATTGGAGAGTATGATATAGATTATGTAGTCCTCGACTTAGGGTTTGAAGTCAATGTCATGACGAAGCAGACCTGGGAAATATTGGGAAAACCTAAGTTGATCTATTCCCCTATTAGGATTAGGATGGCTAAGACTAGAACATGTCCCTGTGGAAATAGATAGAGTAAGGACGTTTGCAAACTTCGAGGTGATTGAGATAGTTGATGATAGTTGTCCTTACCATACACTGTTAGGAATTGATTAGGCTTTCAATAATTCCATTGTGGTTGATTTAAAGAAAATAATAATGAAGTGTGAAGGAAAGGGCCTTAGGGTCAATTCACCTTTGGATCCCAATGAAGGTTAGAGATAAACATAACCCATCAAGGAAGAAGACCTGGCATATGAACTTGAAAACATCTACAAATTAATAGGGAGACAACATAATTACATTAATCCTATGATGGATAGGAACCTAATCTAGAGAAGTGACAACTCATGATCATCAGAGTCAGAAGAAGAACTGGCAGAAAAAAATGTATGAAGTATCTATAAGGAGATGTGCTATATTAACCCGAGAATTTCGCTGGATCGACACAACAATAAGTAAATTTCCCACCTTTGATGGTCTGAATCATTTAGAAGCATTCTTGTTGGAATTTGAAGAATTTGTACCAAAAAAACAAAGATTGTTGGAAATGGATGAAGCCCTGAAAGAAACTTCAGGAATATGGTGGGGGACACACATAAACAACATTAACGACTAGGTACAATGTCGCACTTTGATGACAACGTGATTTTCAGAAAAAGTAGAAGGCTGCAAAGTTATATACACAAGTCGAACCTGTCTGAATGACCATGTATGAAGTTGCGAGGAATTCTGTAGAAGCATTCCTCAAGAACAATGGGTACACAAATTCATCAACACACTGGACACAACCCCTATCAATTGGTACCTACAAGAAAAATTGCGCCTCATCACTGCAGATTAGGAAGGTATGACCCATAACTTTGTAACTACCTTTTTGTTTGAAAGACAATATCCTATAGTGGATCAAGTGTTACAAATTGTAAGACAAAAAGTAATTGAGCATGCACCTAGCCTCCCTTTGGAATAAGAAGAGGACGAATGGACTGTGGCTCTTCAGAAACTGCAAGTTTGTTACAATATCAATGCTGACGAAGACGATTATCCAAGGAAGGAGAACATCATCGAAACAGAAGAATAGAGAGACATAGAAGGACCAGGAGTTGAACTACCTTTCATTGGAGAACCGATCAAGATCGATAAATTCAACATTGGAACAAAGAAGACCGCAAAAATTGTTAATGTTGGAGATTATTGGGATGCTGTCACTATTGACAAGATCAGAGAATTACTGCATGAATATCAGGACTTGTTTCCAACCAAATTCACAGATATGAAGGGTATTAAAGGCCCCATGGGAGATATGAGGATCCCTTTGAAACCAGATGCAAGGCCAGTTAAATAGAGACCCTACATATTGAACCCTAAATATAAGGAGAAAGTGAAGATTGAACTCGACAGAATGTTAGAAGAAGGAATCATAGAGCGTGTTGAAGAGTCAGAGTGGATTAGCCCTATAGTAGTACAAGACAAGAAGACAAGTGAAATGAGGATTTGTGTAGATCTTAGGAAGATGAACCATGCCTATTTGCATGACTCGTTACCTACACCATTCACTGATGAAATGTTAGAAAATGTAGGAGGATAGGAGGTATATTCTTTTACAGATGAATTTTTAGGATACCATCAGATCCGTATTTCCAAGGAAGATTGCAATAATACCACATTTGCAATGGAATGGGGATCCTACCAGTATACAATGATGTCGTTTGGATTGAAGAATGCACCAACCATTTTTTCGTGGGTGGTGGTTGAAGCGTTCAAGGAGTTTTTACATAAATTTCTAGAAGCGTATTTTAATGATTAGACTATTTTTAGCTTATTACTAAATCATATTGAATGTCTAAGACTAATGTTGGATAAGTGCAGGTAGTGTCAAATCTCCTTGAACCTAAAGAAGTGAATATTATTTTCACCCTTTGGAGTGTTGTTAGGTCATATTGTGTGTAAACACGGATTGCTGGTAGATCCATCCAAGATTGCCATTATAGTTGATATATGCCCTCCTACTTCAGTCAAACAACTGTTCACTGTGCTAGGATGCATTGGATATTACAAGAAGTTCATTAAAGGCTATGCACATATCACAACACCCATGGAGAAGATTTTGAGAAAAGACTGTCAGTTTTATTGGGAAAAATAATGCCAGCAAAGCTTCGACACACTGAAACAGAAATTGGTTACTGCACATATTCGGGTTTTCCCAGATTGGAGCAATGAATTTCATGTGCATATCTATGCATATTCTATTACATTAAGAGTTGTGTTAGAACAATCGGGAGCTAGAGACATTGACCACCCATTAAACTTTTCTAGCAGGAAACTATCAACAACTAAGATTAATTACACCACCACTGAGAGATAAGGGTTAGCCATGGTGTATGCGTTGCAGAAGCTCCACTACTAATTGTTGGGAGGACACTTTAAAATGTTTACTGACCACTTTGTGTTGAAATACCTAGTCAACAAGCTAGTGTTTTGGGGGAGAATCTACAGATGGATTCTCTTATTTCAGGAATATGATTTTGAGATTGTGGTTAAGCCGGGAAGAATGAACAAAGGTCATGACCACTTTTCGAGGTTAGAACATGGAGAAGAGCCTACTAGTTTGGATGATACACTTCAATATGCACAGTTTCTATCCATCAGGAAGGTTGATGATCACTTCATGAAGATAGTCCAGTTCCTATCAGGAGGAATGGCACCTGGTGACTATACAATTATTCAAAAGAAACAACTGGTAGTGCGCACTACAAAATTTTCACTTATAGTTGGACAACTATATAAGATGGGACCTGATGAGATATTGAGGAGGTGTGTTATGGAAGAAGAGAGACCATTGATCCTTGAAGAAGCACATGAAGGCATTGCAGAAGGACACTACGCAGGAAAAACAACAGTGCAAAGGTTCTTAGAGCTGGCCTTTGATGGCCTACTCTACACAGAGATTCTAAAAACTATTACAGAGCCTGTGATGTACGTCAAAGAGTTGGGAAACCATCTTAAAGAGATGAAATTCCCTTAAAAACACAACTGACCCTACAAGCATTTGATAAGTGGTCCATTGACTTTGTGGGAGCTATAAACCCACCACAGAAGTGCACAGGATCTAGATACATAATCACTATGATAGAGTATTTGATGAGATGGGCCGAAGCAAGAGAAGTTAAGGACTGTAGTGCAACTACAATTGTGTTCTTCATATTTGATGATATGATAACAAGATTTGGATGCCCAAATATCCTTATGAGAGATCAAGCCACACATTTTATTAACAAGAATATTGAAGCCTTGAATCATGAATTTGAAGTTCACCATCAGAAGAGCACACCCTATCATCCGCAAGCAAATGGGATAGTTGAAGAATTTAATAAGATATTGTAGACAACATTGACGAAGATATGCAGTGTGAACATGGATGAATGGGACTTGAGAGTACCAGCAGTATTATGGACCTATAGAACCACTTGCAAGAAATTGACCAGGCAGACCCCCTTTAAATTGGTCTATGGTCTAGAAGTCATTGTAGCCATGGAATATTTGGTTCCTAGTCTGAGAATTGCAACCTTTAAAGATATGGATGACACTGGCGCTATGAAAAATAGGCTTGCATAGTTGGTCGAGATGGAATAAGACATATTTATTGAAATATTTCACCAGCAGGTTCAGAAAGAAAGAAAAAAGGCATACCATGACAGGCACATCAAGAAGAAATCCTTCAAGTAAGGAGATCTAGTACTAATATACAACATCAATTTCACAAATCATCTAGGAAAGTTCAGAACACATTCGCTAGGGCCATGTGAGTTTGTCTATGTCACAGAAGGAGGATTTGCATAGTTGCAAACATTGAATGGGAAATGGAAGGAAGGTTTGGTGAACAAGAGCTGGTTGAAACTGTACTATGACAATCAGTTGCCTCACATCTCTCACTAAAAGTATAAGGAAAAGGGTATAGGTACTAGCTGTAGTTGAAATTGGGTACCAGAAACAAAAAATACATTCTTCACAGAGCGGGGAGGGAAAGAGAAGAAATCACAAGCTTCTCTACACAGCCTTAAGACAAAGAGAATCAGAAGGATCAGACCCGAAATGCCTCGGGATGAGACACAGGTGAGTGTTGGGGGCTTGTTGTCCCTTGGGTATGGAAATAAGCGAAGAATAAAGTAGAAAAGACGAAATGTGAACTATGTGGAAGACATAGTGACTAATGATGGGTCGAAGTGATCATAAAAGAAGAAAATAGGTTACGGAGTAAGAGAAAGCAAGTCATTGGACAAGGAGATCGAGGATGACAGATCAAAGAGGAAGATGGATCATGGAAAACTCAATAAGTAGAAAAATCCACCATTGGATGCTTTAGAGAATCGTGTGAGAAGGAAGGAAAGACAAGGTGGTGAACTCCTCAAAACACGGTTCAAGTTGACTTAGGGTTTTAGACACATACGATTTTGGTATCTAGGGTTTTGACACTTAGGTCTCGACCTAAGGATATCAACGAGTGATTATAATGTATAAATAAAGGTATATATGAGTAAGAAAAGGTTGGTTGTTGTTGGTGCTAAGTTGGTTGATATTTCATTGTTATTTTGTGAGAGAGAAGTGCTATGATCCAAAATCGGATCCAGAAGCCTAACAGGGCTTGAAAAATGCTTAAAAATGAAACTGCTCAGAATTTAACGAAACCAATGCCATTGCGTCTTTCTCGTCTTCCCGATTCTAATGATATATTTACTTTGTCAAACGGGCTCCGTATGAGAAAGTTATCACGTTCTGATTGAAAGCCCAAACAGGTAAAAAGTCAAAGGTCAACTGGTCAAAAAGTCAATGATGATGACATCAGCATGCTGACTGTACAAGAGATGACATGGCACTCTCTGGCTGATGGTGATTGGGAAAATTTGCTGACAAGGTAGACATGTGGCAGGCAACTGGACCAGTCAATAGCTGACAAGTGGCATTAATCCGTCAAATGGGGAGATGCCACGTAGCCCAGTCATGGGAAGCCACGTGGCACCCTGTCATCAGTTGAAGTGGCATGTTTCAAAAAAATTGTTTGGGATCCATGGGATTTGAACCCATGACCACCACCAAGCCCTACACCTTAAGAAATGGTCCTTTGCCAATACACCAAATTAGTGCTTATGATATAAAACCTACAATATGAAATATATTGCAAAGTATTGAATGGAGAGGAGCCAACGCTTAGCCCTTTGGGGCTAGCACTTGGCCATATGAACCCATATGGTCCTGTCAAGGGGGCGCACACTGGGAAAATGGGGGCTTATGCCCAAATCTAACTATAAAGTGGGTTTTATAACCAATTTTTGGGTTTTAATGGTAATTAAGCCTATTTTTAATGGTTTTTGGGAGTTATTGGG
>JZKD02S1597962.1:52400-64650 GCA_000966675.3 Picea glauca
GGGTTTTATAACCAATTTTTGGGTTTTAATGGTAATTAAGCCTATTTTTAATGGTTTTTGGGAGTTATTGGGTAGTTTTGGAGCCTAAATTTTGGGAGGAAGTTGGAGATGAGCAGCCAACTTACCAGCTATATAACCCAGGCCTGTTTGAGGCCATGAGGGGGCATTCAGAGCAGAATAATGTTGAGGAGAAGCCAAGCCAAAGCCATTTTGAGGCAGAGAAGCTTTTGAGGAGGAGACGTTGTCGGATCATTTCTGGGAGCTCCAGACGTCCGTTTTGAGTGTCATTTTCTTTGCATGGTTCTAGAGATCTGCAATAATATGACCAGATCAGTATTATAGCCATTTGGCATTGCAACAATGTACTTTTGAGCATTTGAACAGAAATAAAGAAGCCTCCCCCACAGAGAAAAGGCCCGGAGACGTAGGCAAAGTTGTGTCGAACTCCGTTATCAATCTGCGTGTTATGGTTTTCTATCTTTTATTTCATTTCAGATCTACATATATGTATATGACTGTCATAATTCCTCTTCTTTCCTCATTCTTTCACTAAGTTTCTCAAATGGTTAATTAACGCATGGAAAATTAAAACTCAACCATAAGTCATTAAAAGATCAGACGGATCATGCTGAGTGAAAGACCCTTCTCATATTGTAATATCTTCATATTGGTGCAAAGATCAACCCTACAACTGGGTGCACAGGGAGGGGAGATAAAGAGAGAGAAGAAGAGGATATTTTCTAGCTAAGAGCGCAAATAAGAATTGTATGCTTTCATCTTAATATATTATAAAGAACAGGTTTGTGGATGTATCCCTAGGAAGAGGGTGAACCACATATATCTTGTGTTATGTGTGATTGATGTTGTATTCTTTGTCATTTGATATGTTGGTATTGTGATATTGTGTTAGATATGAAATATAAGTTGCGTAGTAGGTTCAAGGAAGGTAACGAATAATTAGGTGTATGTGTGTTTTTTCTATGAATCTACTCTGCATTTCCTTTGGTTGTGGACACCTGTTTCCCACAACCCCCTATAGCTACTTCGGGTGAGACTGCATTTGCTTCATAGGTGTTTCCAAAAGGGCCAGTAGTTAGGGCTTGTTGGTGTGCTATTAGAGATGAACCCCGAGTCTGCCCCTGTGCCAACAACTATCTTGGTTGAAATATTTCAATAAGAAGACAACTAAAGGCTTTAAATTGGTTATCCTTTCTACAATGTGATGTCTAGATCAATATCCATAATTATCGAATGAATTTCATCAATGATTAGAATTATTTATTAGAAACATATGATCGATATTGTATAGGGAACGAAATGAATCATACAAATGAATATAATAATATGCACAATAATATATTGAAACCCAAATTCTATTAATAAATGAAATAATAGAATATTATTGAACAAAATCTAGCTAGAATGATGGTAGCTTATATCCTAAGAGAGAGAGAGAGACATAAAGAGAGATGCCAACTATGCTCATTCATAAAAAGTTATTACATGAGGATGAAAGAATGGTATTTTAACATAAATAACGAACCCAAATGGTCCAAAATCTTAACCTTAAAAGGTGAAGTTTGAAAAGGTTTGTGGTTCGTGATATGGTTAGTTGATACACTAATGTCCTGAGGATGCACCTTTTATATACAATCTCCATTTGGGATGCATAGTAGCTCATTGGAAATAAAAAACTGAGAAGTAAAATTTTTGGAAAGGATAGGGAAAGAAATGGCCACACCTAGCACATGAATGGACAAAAAACATCATTTAAAGACTCAAAGTTGCCGCAAAAGTTTAGGACCAGAAAAACTATAGAAAAAAAAATTTCCAAGGCAGAGAACTATTTTCAGGCACTGGAAGAGGTTGGTAGCAATTGATGTCCACCTAGATCAATCCTCCCCCCCTCAGGAATCAATTATCCCCATTGTTTCAAGTTCCCTCATCATATAGAAAAGGTTTTATTGAATTTAACTCTGGGTGAGCCACTTCCCTTGGTGACGAAGTTGGTGTCCTTTGAAAACCTAATAGAGTTGTATGTTCTGCTGGGAGGGGAAATTTGACCTGGTGTCCATGATTCGATCCATTGTAGCCTTCTCAATGTAGTCAGGATTTATTTTTGTAGGGTCAAAATGATCACCCACCTTTGAAGTCTCCAATAAGGGTAAAAAATATGGTCAAAATAGCTCCACATTAAATGTTGGGTACAAGCCAAGGAAAGGGGAAATAATTAATTCAAAAGAATTTTCTCCCACAACCTTATCAATGGTGTAAGGCCCATATTGGAGTGATATGAAATTTATATGGGGGGTTTTGATGTGTCCTTTCTGCAAATGCAACCAAACCTTATCACCAACCTAAAACTTATGTGGAACTCAATACTAATCAATTTGGTAATTGTACTTGGCAGGTGATTTTTGTAGGATATCATAAACCTATTTTTGAATGTGCTATATCCACTCAAAAAAAATTGCCTACTATATATACCTTAATCTCTTCATGGGATGTATATTCTTGTGAAAATTAAATGGGGAGAGCTACGTCAATGGGGGGCAATGGTTGGAACCCCAATCACACTTGAAAACGGTTGTGGCAAATAGAAATGTGGAGGGTTGTATTATAGCTATGTTGAATCTAAGGAAGGATTTTATCCCATGTGTGTGGTATTTTGGAGTTGCACATTATGAATAGATGCACAATCACTCTTATCACCACTTCCATTTCTCCATTAGATCAGGGGTGAAAGGAAGTGGATTTGTGATTTTGGTTCCCATCAGTGACAATATGATGGACCATAATGTAATAAAGAACCTACTATCGCGATATCAAATAATAGTCTACATTAGTCGAAAATGAAAGAAAGGACGTTTGAAGAATATCTTAGCAGTGGCCTGGGTGGTGATACTATTCTTATGGGTTGTCAATATGGCCATCTTAGAAAACTGATCAATGACCATAAATACATTATGATTACCATGTTTGGTAAAAGGTAGAATAGATATGTAATCCATGGAGGTGGAGTCTTAGGGCCTATCGGGAGTAGGAAAATGAATGTACAACCCATTCCTTTTAATGATAGGTTTGGTAATGGTATATGAAGTGCATGTTTGATATACTTTCTAAAATCATGTCAAATCCATGACCAATAAAAGTACTTTTGTAGTACAACCCTGATATTTTCCAAACTAAAGTGTCCTTCCACTCGACTGTAATGAAATTCCCAAGTAAACTTTGTACACTCACTTGAAGGAACACAAAGATGACCCAAATGACATAACAATCCATCTTGGAGAATAAAATATGCAATTGGTGTGCATAAACCTAATTTTTGATATGTAGCAATGAAGTCAGCATCATTATGATATAGTTGAAACTACCTAGAGATGTCATGGTAACAAGAGTTGAGAACTCTGGTTAGTGTTGCAACTCGAGGTCAACTAAGGAAGTTAATGAGTCTATTGGTGCTACTCTTCTTTTATTTAATGTCGAGGTGGAACTATTGTGGGTAGGTGGACCACTTTTGGTAGTTGTCATTTTATGATTTTTTTTTTTGTTTTCATGAACTATATAGGCTTGTGATCGGTGTGGATGACATTCTCCTTCTAGAGAATGTAATTATTCCATTGGCGACAAAATTTTACAATGGAGTACATATCCTTGTCATAGGTGGGATATCTACAGATAAAATCAGATAATGTTTCACTATGATATGCCATTTAATTTCCCTATTGAGTGAGGTCCACACCAATATCATATTTGGTGGATTCTGTCTCAAAATCAAATGGTTTTTGTAGGTCTCGCAATGTGAGAACCGATGCATAATATAGGTAGTGTTTCATATGTTAGATCTCTTTCTTGTATTATTTAGATTAGGAAAACTCGGGTTCATATCCCCCCTTTATCACTTGATTTAAACCCTACACAATATGAAATATCCCCAGCATGGAACATTGGTAGACGTTGGCAAGGCCGAACAAACTACGAAGCTCTTTCAAATTTACTAGGGATTGACAATGATGAATGAAATGCATCTTTTTTAGGTCCACATGGACCCCATGTCCATCCATGATATATACTAACTATTCAATTCTCTGCATGTCTAATGAGCATTTATCGAGATTGGTGTATAACTTGTATTACCACGGGGTTTTCATGACTCATTGAATGTGTTGTGTAAGTTTTCTTCCTAGGTACAACTAAATATGATGATGTCATCCAAATATAAAACAACAAAAGATTTTGTGAACAATTGCAAAATATCATTCATCATCCTCATTAATGTCACTAGAGCATTTGTCAAGACAAAAGGAATGACCAACCAAACAAAGAGGCCTTCTTTATATTTGAAGGTTTTCTTCAATACTTGAGTTTGATTTATTGAAATCTAGTTCCAAATTGAATTTATATCAATCTTACTCAACAACTTGGAATCCTTGACATGATCATGAAGATCATAAATTTGATGGATTAGGTATCAATTCTTGATAGTAATTTTTTTCAAGGCTCTATAATCAATACAAAGTTTCGATGCCCCATCCTTCTTTTGCAACAACACAATTGGGCTCCTGTGAGGTGAGGATATTGCTAGAATGTGTCTGTTTTAGAACAATTCCTAAATTTGATGCTTTATTTCCTCAGTCCAAAGAAGGGAGCATATGTATAGTGGAGCATGGGGTAAGGGATAACCATGTATAAAGTTAATGGGTGTTTGACCTAACTTTGTAGAAGAACCCATATGGGTGAAGTGAAGATGTCTCTATACTCCTCTACAACCTTTTCCACCTACTTCTATTCTGTAGAGAGACCCTATGCTATATTTTTGGTTGTCAAAGGGACCTTTCATTCACCTTATAAATGAACCATAAAGATGACAAAATTTGCAATCTAAGAGATTACCTTATGGAACTACTTTTACAAGATTAATTAAATTGAAATAGTCAGCTCTAGTACCCTATAGGGATGACCTCACAAAGTAACAATGACATTATAGAGCTAGGACTCATAAATTGTATGATGTTTCCACATATAAGGTTGTCCTAAAATAATATCAGAAAATTCAAGCTGGGAAACATCACACAGTACCTCATCTTTGAAGGATTGATGTCGTAGGAAAGGAAACACACCAAGATGATGAAAACTTCTCTTCCTTGGCTCAACCAAATGATGGTGTGTAGTTAAAGACATGGAATTGTTGGAAACACTCAATCTCTTGATGACCTATGTTGAGATCAGGTTCGTGGATCCCACTATCAACAATGAAATGTAGTGGGCTGCCCTTTAACCACATCTATGAGGCGAAAATGTGCTCCCCTTCCTCAAGCACTGCCACCTATCTGGTTGGATATTTTTAGTTGTGATTGTAGAAGTCAGTTCTTCCAAGAATATACTCTTTCTCTTATCTTGTTATAATTAGATTTCAACTTAGAGTTTGGCTCTTTTTATTTATGCTCCATCAACTATGTTATTTTGAGCGAAATTCATCAATGTTGTGCCAAGAAATTTTTGGTGTCCATATTCCACTTCTCGTTACCCTTCTTCGATTGCAGTTTGGACCAGTTGTCTTGAGGTTGGCCCTCTTTGATCTATCCCTTATTCTTTGAGTTATGATCTCCCTTACCATGCTTCTATTGTGGTGGATTTGTAGACCTGAACTCCTTCTTATTTCATTGCTTAAATTTATTCTCAATTCTAATATCATATTGATAAACAAATATCTATGAGGATATGTCCAAGAAATCCATTTGTATTTGGATGTACATGTGTAGGTCACTAGGGTACTTCAAAACCATGTGTCTTTTGAACTCTATGATACCCAAATTTGAGGGAAACGTATGGAATATATTGGTGTACTCTAGCACCATTTGGTCTTTCTCTTGTCATAGATTTTTCCATCTCCTCTAATGGTCATCATAATTTCCAGCAAGATAGAATTCCTCATTTAGGACATCGACAAAGGCCACTCAATTCGGTCTCGTCTGAACTTCCATAGAATCATCATCATTGTGCCTTTCTTGGTAACCTTCCCACCAATATTTGACATAAGGAAGGGCTTTAATCATCATGGAGGTAATCTTTTCGTTGTCAGAATTTTTAAATAGAATAATAACCCTTTAGCATATTTAACCACTTCTCCAAAGCACCTCATCTAGTTAACTTATACCCTTAAGGGTGTCACACTTTCGAAATGGATTCTTGTTGAGGATGCCTCACCCATTATTTGGGCAAGATAGAGAGAGATCATGCATTAATGTTGATTCTTAATGTATTAATGTATGTATGCCATGTGTTAATCATGATGCCATCATAATATTTATATAAATATCCATTCATTTATACTAGGGTTTATGTAAATCTATGTTATTTTCATTTATGATAATTGAACAAGGGTGGAGAGGATAACAATAATTCCTCACAACCATCCAAACTAAACCCAATTGACTCAATTGACTAGTAAAAAATTATATTCCTAAACCCTACCCAAAATGAATGAATAATCATCGTGCCTTAACTTGCTTACTTTCTACTTACACTTCCTCTTCCGTAGATGATAGTGATAGATCACACTCATTTTATTTTATAAACATTCTCATCATTGATGGTGACAGAAAACACTCCTTTAACTCGACTATCATCTTGTTCATCGACTCGTTTTAGCATGGAACTCCAGTAAAATGTGAAAAGAATCAAAGTCCAAAATTCGTTTCGACTTTTTTTCGTTAACTACATTTCATAGATTTTTTTTGGTGCTTATATTAGATTTTAACACTATGGAAATATTATATATGAAACTAAATAACATCTAAGAAAATCTCACATAACAATCACCTAAACATATTGGAATATGGAGTAACGAATGAATGCATCGTGAAAACAATTGAATTTCAAATTGGAGGTTCCCTTTCTCTAGATGGAAGTTGAAGAATGATTATAAATGAAGAACGCATACCATGTTCATCCGTGGGGTTCAAGCACAGGCTGTCTACCATGAATTGGTGGATTGGTAGTTGGATGAACAGTTGGAAAGAAAAAGGAATAGACAGTGGAAATTGAAATTTTCGAGATGTTGTCAAGCCAAACAAATGGAAGTGGTCGGGTGCACGAAACATGGGATAAATAGAGAAGTTAACATTAAAGTAGAAGATGGATACAGACCAAAGTACAAGAGGATCTACACATATACAGCACATAGAAGTGAATGATTTCTTCGAGGCATATTCATATTTTTTTTCTAGTAGTTAACTTCCAAACCAATTGTTGTTTTGAATAATCTGTTTTGAATGGCATATGACACGAAGACAGCCGGATCTCACCAAGCATCTTACTTATTTTCCACACATGAGCAAAGTTCATGTCCTCCAAAAATTGTCAATGTTTCCAATAATTTATTCCAATTTCTTTGTCAGAAAGTAGGTCGAGGTAATGTTAAATATAATGTAACCTCAATAGGCTGATGCTGACTGTACACTGCCATCTGTCCTAGCCATCTATAATTTATTTTCTTGATTTGCTTGAGCCTATTTAGCTCAGCTATTTTCCTTTTTCACAAGACTTATTCATTAACTCTTCTCATTGTACTTTCTCCTTACATTCTCAATATACTGAATACTATTTCTTCTCTATTCTTTCTCTCTGCATTTCTTGCTTCACAATTTATCATGGTATCAGAGCTACAACAGTAAACCTCTTCACATAGGCTGGAGAGAAACACGATCCTCACAGCGCATAGCTTAAATCGACATCCAGAGCACGGGACACAACATTTTCACAAGGCTTGGAGAGTTGTCTTCCATCCACTCAAAAGATTGTCGTAGGAAGCACGGACGAGGAAGAAAAGAGATATACACTCAAAATATCGAGGAAGCAGAGACTGTAGAAGGAGAAAGTTTAAAGATTCATGAAAAATTTCATATTTGTCAAAGATTCACGATGAAGAGTTGCAGGAGGCAGGAACATTTGAAAAATTCAAAGAAATTCGTTCAAATTAGTGAAATATTCTTGAAGAAGGCAAAATCGTTTAAATAATTTCAAGAATTCTCTCAAATCCGTCAAAGATTGTTGCAGAGAATAGAATTCTTCAAAGAATTCGTGTAATTCTTTCAAATCTGTGAAAGATTCACGAATTTTCTTCCACAGGAGAGAATCTCTGCAAGAATAGTAAAGAACTCATGAAAGCAACCAAGAATGAGCAATCGCAGCTATAAGATCACTCATGCGACTAGATCTGAGATGAAAATTCAGTTTAGAAGGGAAGAGGAGAGCACAAAAAAGGAAAAAGAATCACACCCGTTAGATCTTGCGCAGAGGACAGATAGCCATCAGATCCATGAGAAAGTGCATGAGGTTTAGTCCTCTAGAGCACACAGGAGAAAATCCGACTTGCGAAGTCACAAAATCTTGAAATCATCTGCATCGTCCATCAAGGAGGACACATGGCGAGATCTCGGCATTTTGCTGACTTGCAGGGTGTAAAGTTCAGAAGATTGCTGGGAGAATTTGTGAATCGCGAAATACGGATTCATTCTAGACCGTTGGATCGAGAAAGATCATGAGTCGTCTATCTGAATCTATCAAAAAATCGAGAATCGGGAGTTGGACGAGCAAAGGATACTGCACTCCAAACCCCAATACGTGAAATCCCGAAATCATCTGGACCGTCCATCAAAAAGTACACGTGGTAGCAGATCCAAGCACCATCAAAATTTCAACATTTCAGAGTTCACGATATTGAAGGTCTTGTTGATGAAGGTCGGGACATTCCATAGTGAAAGTCCTAAAATCCTGAAAAGATCACAGTCATCCATTCATTGGGACATGTGGCGGAGATCAAGGAAACTGCTAGTATTTCGGCTATTGGGGTTTCAAGTTGACAGAGGATTTGTGTCATCAAGGGTCGCAAGTCGTGAAATCCTGAAATGTAGGAGGACCATCCATCTTGAGGAGACGCATGGCAGCAATCCAAGATTTCGAGAGATTTTTCGAAAGGAGAAGGACACTTTGCCATTTCGACATTTTGCGTATCTGTATTTCAGGGATCAAGAGGACAAGAGATTGGGTTCTTGAGTCATGAAACCTTGAAACAAGACTATGGTCTTATGAGTAGTGGTCACATGGACCAAGTCATAGCTCAAGGGGATAATGCAATAAAGGTCATTTTGGCATTTCGGCCATCCAAAAGACAAGAGGTCGGGCGCTTTACATCATAAAACCCCAAAATAGGACTATGGTCATATGGGAAGAGGTCACATGGACCGGAGGTATAGCCTTGGGGATAATTTTTGTTAAATCCATTTCGGCAAATCGACATTTCGGAGATTGGAAGGACGAACGGTCAAGGACTCTTGACATCGGGAAAGAGGAAGTTTTGAATCGCGAAAAGCTGGTAGTGCTTTAACATTTAGGCACGTGGTCACATTGAAAGGAGACTAAGGTCCAATCCAAGGCCATTAAACTCTCTTTGGCGTTTCAGAAACAGGAAGTTGGTAAGCGCAAGAAACAGGCAAACAAAAAAAATTTCCAATTTCTTTTTTCCTATGTTCTCAAGTTCATTAAATATGGTAACATCTAGCAATTTAGGACTGACTCAGGGTTCGATTCTTCTTGAAAAGAACTATGAGTTCTGGTCTCTTTGAATGATATCGTTCTTGTAAGCACAACAGTGCTAGGATCTAGTGGATCTTGGATATGTGGAACCAGATCCAGTAGACCTTGCTGCCATGACAAACCAGTAGAGAATTGCTCAGGCAACTCAAAGGAACAGAGAAAATAAAGCTAAATTATGGATTCAAAATTATGTGGATGATTCATTTTTCTCAAAAATCACAGGCATTGGTACTTCAAAACAGGCTTGCGACATCCTTAAATCAGCCTACCAAGGAAATGACAGGGTCAAAACAGTCATACTGCTGACCTTGAGGACACAATTCGAGACTTTAAGAATGACAGAGTCTAAAAATGTGGATCAGTTCATGACCAGAGTCATGGGAATCGTGAACCACATCAGATTGACTAGTAAAGCGATCATTGATCAATGCATTGTTGAGAAAGTCCTCAGAAGTTTACCAAATAAATTCAAACTGGTTGTTACAACAATCCTTGAATCCAAGGATCTGTGATGTTTTTCAATAGATGAATTTATCGGTTCTCTGGTGACACATGACACCAGACTGCATCTCACGGATGAGTCAATCTCCAATTCTTTCAAAACACAACTCTCCTTCAGCAGAGGGAGAGGTAGAGGGTGAAGTAGAAGTCACCAAGAAAGAGGGAGCAATCACAGCAACCCTCATTCCAGTGGAGGAAACAGACAACAAAATCAGAATCAGAGTTTTCAGCCTCAAAGAGGCAGAGGGAGAAGATCAAATGACAAAACAAGCATACAATGCTATTACTGCAAAAAGTATGGGCACTATGAATCTGAATGTAGGAAGAAGCAAGCAAATCAGCTCTCAGGAAGATCACATGTGTCAAATCATATGGGAGAAACCTTAGGAGGTATGTTTCTCTCATGCTACAAGACTAAAGAAAAACCTAAAGATCTCTAGTTGTTGGACAGTGGATGCAGCAATCACATGACAGGTAACAAAGATTTACTTTCATGAATTGATTCTTCAATCTCATAGGATATTACACTTGGAAATGATTCCTTAGTCAAGGTTCAAGGAAAAGGAACTGTTCCTATTCATACTAAATAGAATGTAAAGAAGGACATAAACAATGTTTATCATGTTCCAGATCTGAAACATAATCTACTAAGTGTAGGACAACTCATTGAACATGGCTATACGATACTCTTTGAGGGAGCATCTTGCAATATATATGACAAAATCCCAAGAAGAAAATTGATTTCTGAAATCCACATGACTCAGAATAGGATGTTTCCCCTTATGCTCAAAACTGCAAATCTGATTCAACCATATGCACAAAGTGCATCCACTCTGAATGAAATAATGGTTTGGCATACAAGATTTGAACATCTACCCTTTAAGAGTCTAAGTCTTCTTGAGAAGCACTCCATGGTCAAAGGTCTTCCCATCTTCAAAGAAGAAAATTCCCCATGTGAGTCTTGCATACTTGGAAAACATAAGAGAACTAGTTTTCCACAGTCATCCAATCAAGCCAAACAACATCTCGTACTAGCTCACACTAACCTATGTGGACCAATGAAAAAAAATTCAATAAGTGGTAACTTTTACTTTCTAACGTTTATTGATGATTTTAGCAAGAAAATCTGGATCTATTTTCTCAGATACAAGTCTGAAACTTTTGCAAAATTCAAAGAATTCAAGGCAGAAGTTGAAAAACAGAGTGGGAAATATATAAAAGCACTCAGGTCCGATGGAGGAGGAGAATACAACTCCAATGAATTTGAAAATTTCTACAAATCACAAGGCATTATCATGCAAACAACAACCAGGTATACTCCACAACAGAATGGAGTGGCTGAAAGGAAAAATCAGACAATAATGAATATGGCAAGAACACTTCTTAAAGAGAAGAGTTTGTCAAATATTTTTTGGGATGAGGTAGTGGCATGCTTAGTTTATTTCTTGAATAGATATCCAACCACAAGTATAAAGATGAAAGTCCCTCAATAAGCATGGAGTGGGACAAAGCTAAATGTTGCACATCTAAGGACATTCAGATGCATAGCATACACTCACATAACTTCCGAATTAAGGAAGAAACTGGACGATAGAATTGAGAAATGTATCTTTATTGGATATAGTGAAACATCTAAAGCCTACAAGATTTATAATCCAATCTCCAAGAAACTAATTCTCAGTAGAGATGTAAAATTTCTGGAAAATCAATTCTAGAATGAATCAGAAAATCAACGACTGGATAGTCAAAATCCATTGCTGGCAAGTTCTGAAAACAAAGAAAATTCAGAACAACAAATACCTCTATCTGTTCTTCCAAGATTGAAAGTACAAGGATGATATGAAAATTCTCAGGATAACTCAACTTCAAGCAGAGACTCATCCTCTGAAATTCAAAATCAGAGAACTCGAAGTTTGAGAGAAATCCATCAGCAGTTGATACGGATTATTTTCGGCACAAAATGAGAGTGGAGATATAATAAAGAAATGCACAGAGATATTGAAAATATTCAATAATATAACATAAATGTATCATATATGCAACCATAAACACATATATACAGTAATACACGATTTCTATTAATCAAAGAAATGTACAAAGACTGTAAAAATACAGAGTGAAAGACTCGCTAGAATGGTGGCAGCTTATC
>JZKD02S1597962.1:65395-76616 GCA_000966675.3 Picea glauca
GCAACATCACATAATACCTCATCCTTGAAGGGTTGGATGTCGTATGACAATCAACACTGTTGGCTGACACGAAGATCTCGTCCTTGGCGAAGCCACCCAATGTTGTATGGTTGCGAGTGTGGTGTTGTCGACAATCCCAACTTTTTTACGACCTCTACTAAGATGAGGTTCTTTTGGCTTCCGTTATCAACAATAAAATGCAGCAGGGTCCTCTTCACCCACATATGTGAATGAAAAAGGCACTCCCCCTCTTCAGGATATGTTGGTTCTTCTGGTTGAATTGCTGCGGTCATGACAATAGCAGTGGGGTCTGCGTCGATGATCTGTCTTTTTCCATTATTTTCAGAATCAGATTCTGAATCAGGGTTTGTCTCCCTGTCTTTGATCTCAGCCACCAATGACTGTTTTGAGTGACATTCATTAGTGTTGTGCCAGGGGATTTTGTGCAAATTGCACCATTTTCCGGTGTCCTTCTTTGTCTTCTCGTGACCCTTCTTTTCCTGTGGCTTGGACTGGTTTTCGGGAGACTGTTTGTTAGGGTTGTCTTTGTCATACATCAGTTGTTGTGGATTTGCAGACCCAAACTCCCATTTGTTCTGGTGGTTAAATTTTTGCTCAATTTTAACAACATATCAATAGGCAACACCGTGTGATGAAATGTCTAGGAAATCCATTTTAGTTTGGATGTATCTGTGTAGAGCCCCATGGTATTTCAGAACCAAATTTCGTTCGAATTCTTTGATACCCAGCTTGGTGCGCAAGGTATGGAAGTTATTAGTGAACTCCGGAACTGATTGGCCTCTCTCTTGCCACAGTGTGGTCCATCTCATGTACTGGTCCTCATAGTTTCCAACAGGGTAATATTATTCCTTTACCGCATCCACAAAAAAATCCCAAGTGGGCTCAACCCCATATATTCCAGACTCCTTTGTGGAACTCTTCTCCCAGTAAGTTTCCCACCAATGTTTGACATGGGGGATAGCCTTAAGCAGTGCGAAGGTGATCTTTTCCTTTTCTGAAAAATTATGAATAGAGAAATAACCTTCTAGCAGATTTAATCATTTATCTAGGGCATCTGCATCTATTTGACCTTCAAATACAGGAATATCAAAATTAACCTGTACCTTGAAAGGCGAGGTGCCTCCAAAGTGGTCGCTTGATGAATATGCGGCTGATTCTATCGGCAGGCGTTGAAGGATGAGGGAAAAATTCTCCATCACTTCGTCCCTCTGTCGCGTGAGAGCTTGCTCAAGCAACAAACTGATAGGATCATCTGCTCCATCATTTTTCTTGTCTTCCGCCATTGAGGGTTTCTTGGGTGTGCGAGAGCGATTTTCCTTAAGAGAGACAAGATCTAGACCCAACTTGCTATACCTGGACCTCGTCGGGGACATGCACTGAAAAATGATCAAGAGCAGCCTGCTCTGATACCACTGATCCAGATTATTTTCGGCATGAAATGAGAACGAAGATATAATAAAGAAATGCACAAATATATTGCATATATTCAATAATATAACAAAAATGTATCAGGGATTCAACCATAAACATAGATATACAATAATACACGATTTCTATTAATCAAAGAAATGTACAGAGATTGTAAAAATACAGAGTGAAAGACTCACTAGAATGGTGGCATCTTATCTCTGAGAAGAGATGTGATGGCTACTCACATTCACAAGAAGATGATTACAATGAGGCTCTAAAGGCCTTTTTACAATAAGAAGGAATGCAAAAAACCCTATATATCCAAAAACCTAACCCTCGGAGATGAAGCGCCAAAATTCATGTGGGCCCCATTTGGGTAAGTTGGTGCATCAACTTCCAGGGGTCGTAACTTTTGCATATGATCTCCGTTATTGGCGTATGATAGCTCATTGGAAATATCTATCCGAGAACTACATCTTTTGGGTGAGCAAAATTGATCTATGATCCAACATTGATCTACGATCCATTTTTCTCCCCGTTTTCTCAAAAACCATCGTTTAGGGCCTCAAAATGGCCCCAGAAGTTAAAAACTGCTAAAAATAGTGAATTACCAAAATTGCCAGAAATATGTTTTGGGCCAGTTGGAGAAGGTGGGTGGCAATCGATATCCACCTAGATCAACAGTTGGATGACTTTGAAGAACACAACCTTTTTGCTTTAATGTCATGTCAACCTACATCTTTTAAGGAAGCCGCTAAGGAGCCACATTGGGTTCAAGCCATGAACCAAGAAATTGAATCCATTGAGAAGAACAAGACATGGGATCTTGCTGATTTTCCAAGTCACAAGAAAATTATTGGTGTCAAGTGGGTTTACAAAACTAAACTCAATGAAAAAGGGTAGATCGAAAAGCACAAGGCAAGACTTGTTGCCAAAGGATTCTCACAACAACTTGGTACTGACTATGGTGAAAATTTTGCTCCAGTAGCAAGGTTAGACATTGTAAGAACTCTATTGGCCATAGCATCCCAACATAAATGGCAAGTATACGAGATGGATGTCAAGTCATCTTTCCTGAATGGTTTCTTAGTTGAAGAAGTTTATGTCAATTAGCCACCTGGATTTGAAGTCCAAGAGCAGTCACCCAAAGTATATCGGTTGAAGAAAGTCTTGTATGGATTAAAGCAAGCTCCAAGATATTGGTACAACAAAATTGACACTTATCTGATCAAAAGTGGTTTCAGCAGAAGTCAAAATGAGCCAACTCTTTACACCAAAACTGATCAACATGGTAAAATTTTGCTTGTATGTTTATATGTTGATGACATGATATATACTGGAAATCTTGAATTAACCAATTTTAAACATGCCATGCAATCTGAGTTTGAGATGACATATCTTGGCATCATGAAATATTTTTTGGGGATTGAGGTTGATCAATCAACCAAAGGCATTTTTGTCTGTCAGAAAAAGTATGCAGCAGACATCATCAAAAGATTTCGCATGGAAGAATGCAATCTAGTAGAAACCCCTACACCTCTAGGCACAAAATTGAGCAAGAAATATGAAGGCCCTACAGTGGACCCTACCCTATACAAAATTTTAGTAGGCAATTTGTTGTATCTTATAGAAACTAGGCCTGATATTATGTATGCAGCCAGTCGTGTTTCCAGATTCATGGAATCTCCCAAAGATTCTCACTGGAAAATGGCAAAACAAATTCTGAGATATATTGCAGGAACTCTCAATTTTAGCTTATGGTACACTAAATCTGATAGTAATCAACTATCTGGTTACAGAGACAGTGATTTTGCAGGCAACCTAGATGATAAGAAAAGCACCTCAGGACATGTTTTTCACATGGGCACGAACCTGATCTCATGGGCATCAAATAAATGACCAATTGTATCAATATATTCTGCAGAGGTAGAGTATGTCGTTGCTACCTCAGCTCCTTGTCAAGATGTGTGGCTGAGAAGAATATTGAAAGATATGTCACATACAGAAAAGGATCCAACTCCTATTTTCTATGACAATACTTCAGCAATAGCTCTATCCAAAAATCATGTGTTTCACAAGAAAAGAAAACGCATTGACACTCGCTTTCACTTCATCCATGAGCTAGTCAATAATGGTGATATTTCACTTCAATTCTATGGTTCTCGAGATCAACTCAGAGATATCTTCACAAAGCCACTGGGAAAATTTGTTTTTGATTTTCATAGACGACACATGGGCATAATTAGTGCTGATGTTTGTAAATGTTGAGTTTAAGAGGGAGTGTTAAATATAATGTAACCTCAACATGATGACTGTACACTGCCAGCTATCCTGGCTAGCTGTACTTTTTTTTCTTGATTTGCTTGAGCCTATTTAGCTCAGTTATTTTCCTTTTGCACAAGACTTCTTCATTAACTCTTCTCATTGTGCTTTCTCCTTACATTCTCAATATACTGAATACTATTTCTTCTCTATTATTTCTCTCTACATTTCTTTCTTCACAATTTATCAAGTAAGAGGTCACGATGCAAACACTTCTAAAGTTAGGATGGAATCTAGAAAAGTATAACGATGGTACGGAAGTAAAATGCAAGGTAATCATTTAGGAGTGTAAATGGATGCCAACACTGTAGTCCATAAAGAAAGTAATATCAGTAGTTGTAGAGGCATGTTTGGAAATTTGTGCCAAACAGTCGGTTGTATTATTTTATGGTGTTTGTGTGGCCCTTGAGTTGTTACAAGAGTTGATGTGTCGTAATATCAGAGCTAGGGCTATATTTGAAATTTATTAAATAATTTCTCCATCTCATGACCAGAATCCATTTTTTTGCTGGACTGGACTATAGAGCTAACATATAAATAGGATGGCAAGGTGTAAGCATTTCACCATTCAAATTCTTGTCTATGGATGTTTAGTTCTATTGCAGAGACTTATCTCGCCTTAGTCTCTTATATTATTTTATGGTCGTTCATTCTAGACTATTTGTTGTAAACATAAATAAAGGAAGAATACTAGAAAATGTTTGGGAAATGAACTCACAAATTATTGACTTCATAAGAATTATTTAAATGGTTACAAAACAGTTTTAACATTTCTGAATGGGAGTAACTGAGTAACTGTAAACAAACAGTTTTATCAACAAATTTGTTAAGGTAAATTACAACTCCTAACACTCCCTCTTAATTTGGAGGATTGCATTATTAATAATGCCTAAATTTTGACGTTGAAATTGAAAAACATCTCTTCCCAAAGGCTTAGTGAAGATATCAGTTAGCTGAGCTTTAGAACCACAAAATTTGAGAAAAAAATGTCACCATTTTTTATGAGTTCACGAATGAAGTGAAATCAAGTATCAATGTGTTTTCTTTTCTCATGAAACACATTATTCTTCAACAAGGAAATGGCAGAGTTATTGTCACAAGAAATCAAAATAGGTTCTTTTTTCATATATCCAAAATCCATCAAGATCCTTTTAAGCCAAACTACATGAACGCTACATATTCTGCTTTTGCAGAAGAGATAGAAACTATGGGTTGCTTCTTAAATGCCCATGAAATCAAATTCTTTCCAAAAAGAAAATCATATCCCAAAGTGCTTTTTCTGTCATCAATACTTCTTGCATAATCACTGTCGGTATAACCTGTAAGCATATTGTCTGCTGAAGCTTTGTACCACAAACCATAAGTGGTTGTACCTGCAATGTATTGTAAGATCCTCTTACCAACTTTCCAATGAGAATCATTATGAGATTCCATAAACCTGGAAATGTGACTTGCTACATATGTTATGTCAGGTCTTGTAGTAGTAAGATACATAAGACTACCAACAAGTTTTTTATAAAATGTGGAACTTATTACTGATCCCAAATCTTCCTTGCTTAATTTAGTGCCAAGAGTAATAGGAGTGTCAGCAGGCTTACAGTTTTCCATCTTAAATTTTTTCAAAACATCAACAACATATTTCTATTGACTAATAAATATACCATGATCAAATTGGTCTACTTCAATGCCTAAGAAATACTTCATAAATCCAAGATCTGTCATTTCAAACTGATTTTTCATGGCTGATCTAAATGAATCTAACATCATGTTTCGTGTGTAGATCATGTCGTTAACATAAAGACATAAAATGAGAATATTACCCTCCTAATTTACATTGATATACAAAGTAGGCTCATTTTCTCTCCTACTGAAACCATCTTTGAGTAAATAATGATCAATCCTACTATACCAAACTCTCAGATCTTGCTTCAAACCGTACAAGGATTTCTTTAATTTGTACACTCGATGCTCTTGTGTTTTAAATTCAAATTCAAGTGGTTGATGAACATACACTTCTTCACTTAACACTCCATTCAAGAAGGCAACTTGACGTCCATTTGATAAATAGGCCACTTATTTTGTGCTGCAATGGCCAAAACAAATCGAACGGTATCTAATCTTGCTACAGGTGCAAAAGTTTCACCATAATCAATGCTAGGTTGTTGTGAAAAACCTATGGAAACTAGCCTTGATTTGTGTTTCTTAGTCTCACCTTTTTCATTCAGTTTAGTTTTATAAACCCATTTGACAATTATGAGATTTTTATCTCTAGGTAGGTCAACTAAATCACATGTATTGTTTCTTTCAATAGCTTCTATTTCCTTGGTCATTGCATATACCCATTCTTTTTACTTTGCAGCTTCATCAAAACAAGTAGGTTGAGGTGAGAAAAATGAAAACTCTATTGCATTATCATCTTGGTCATATATATCATGCAAACTTCTCATTCTTTGATGATTATGATCAAAATCTGAGTCACTATGAAATGAAGAATCATTATGAGATGAGGAACTACTTTCATTTTGAACTTGCAATCTTGGAAGACGTGTTATCAATTCTTGATGTTCATCTAACTTTCTAGGTGCTTGATGTTCATTTAACTCAAAAGAAGGATTGTGAGAAGTATTGTTTTCCATTTCATCCCATGATTTATTTTCCATAAATTTAAGATATCTACTTACTAGAAAATTTTTAGTAACGAAATTGTATAATCTGTATGCTTTCAATTGTTCACTATAGACAATAAAAATGTACTTCTCACTTCTATCATCAAGCTTCCTTCTTATCTCTTTAGGAACATGAGCAAAAGCAACACAACCAAAAATTTTAACATGAGAAACATTTACCTTATATCCACTCCATTTTTCTTGAGGTACTTTATCTTGAACACTGGAAGTTGGTGATCTATTAAGTATGTAAATTGAACATGCAACTTCTTCAGCCCAATAATCTTTGGGCATTTTTCTTGTTGTAAGTAAACTCCTAGCCATGTTCATGATGGTGCGACTCTTTCTTTCTACCACTCAATTTTGTTGTGGAGTATATCTAGTAGTCATTTGTTTTTTAATACCATGATGTTTACAAAAATCAACAAACTCTCTTGAGTCTTATTCACTTCCTCCATCAGATGTCAAAACTTTGACAAATCTGTCATTGTGTTTCTCTTCTTCAGCCTTGAATTCTTTGAATCGAGTGAAAGTCTCGGATTTGTGTTTGAGAAAATAAACCCAAAATTTATTGATAAAACCATCAATAAATGTTAGAAAATAAAAACTTCCACCAATCGACTCATTTTGCATAGGTCCACATAAGTTAGTGTGAAATAACTCTAAGCACTCTTTTGCTCTATAAGAGGATGATGGAAAACTATCTCTTTGGTGTTTTCCTACTATGCAACGTTCACAAGAAGGAATCTCATTAATCGAAGGAGGCAATCCTGTCACCATAGACTATCTTTGTAACAAACTCATACTTTTGACTGGTAAATGAACATAATGATAATGCCATAGCTCAGTTTCAGTCACATTAGAAATATTACATGCATACATCTTCCCACTTCTCATTTCTAAGGGAAACAATTTTTTCTTTGTCATAGGGACTTTTGCAACAAGTCTTTTAGTTTGATTAAGAATTGTGCAAGTGTTGTTCTAGAAATTGACATCATAACCATGCGCCATTAATTTCCCTACACTCAACAAATTGTGTTTGATATTTGGTAAATAGTAAACATCAAGAATATTTTTCACTTCACCCTGCTTTGTTAAAAATGGCACAACACCTTTTCCTAAGGCTTTGATCACATTATCATCACCCAAACTAATTGCAGTAATAAGAGATGTATCAATATTAGAAAGTAAATCATGGTGACTAGTCATATGATTGCTACATCCACATACTTGACATGAAAGCAACATAGTATCATATATTTCACTTTCTGTGACATTAACTTTATTTCTATACTGCAACTTATGACATTTATATATATGATGACCCAACTTTTTACAATAACGACATTGAATTTCTAATTTACTTGTCCATCTCTGACCACGATCGTGTGAAAACTATCTTTAGTTATCTGACTTGTCTTTTGTTTATTTAGGTTTATCTCTTGTTTGAGAACGTCCTCTACCACATCCCCGACCACATCCATGAAAACCTCTACCTCTACCTCTGTACATGGACACTTTAGTTTGAAATGCATGTTCTAAAGTACCAAGATCCAAGGTCATCCTTACTTCATGAGATAACAATGAACGAATCATTTCTTCTATAGAAAAATTAGTTTTATCTTTCGACTCAAGAAGAGTAGTAACTACCGTTTCAAATTTATTAGGTAAACTTCTAAGAACTTTTTCAACAACTCTTTGGTCTGTGAGTTCTTTTTTGCCATTAATCCTAAGTCGATTAATAAAATCCATCACTTTAGTCATAAATTGATCAACACTTTCTGATTCACTCATCTTGAGGGTTTCAAATTGAGTTCTAAGGGTTTGAAGTCTCACAGTTTTCACTTTATCATTACCCTTATAAGCTAACTTAAGAATACCCCATGCTTCTTTAGCAGTATTGGCACCAATAATTTTAGGAAATACAAAATCATCTAATGAAACTAAAATATATTATTTGTCTTTTCCTCTTTTTGCTTAAGTTCTTCTAACATTTTTTTTTGAACAACATTCATAGCTGAAACAACATTTGCATCAGGTTCTATGAACTATGTTTCAACACAATCCCAACATCCCTAACCTTGTAAAATGGCTTTCACCTTCTCACCCCAAAATTCATAATTGGAACCAACTAGAGTTGGTGCTTGAATTGACCAAGAACTAGACATATCTCTAATTCCAAAATATCACCCAAAAACCATTTTTTATATATAACTCCAATTGAATTTTTAGATTCCAAAACTGCAAATTTTATAAATACTCTTCAACAAAATCCAGAGTAAATAGAAATGTAAATGGAAAAAAAAATCCAAGCCTGTAATTCTCAGCCAAAGCCCTCTTCGAATTCGGCAGTAGCTCTTCTCCAAAGCGGTAGCAACACTATGGCACTTCTTCAAACTGGGGAGTATCTCTTCTCCAAACTGGTGGCAGCTCTATGGCACTCCCTCAAACTGGTTGGTAGTAAGCTAACAGGAACTGGCTGGCTGGTATTCTTGGAACAAGAACTGGCTGGCTGGTATTCTTAGAAAAACGTTCTGTGGTATTCTTCTCTATTCTTCACTGTGGAAGAGGGACATAGAGGCAAACAACTAACAAGAATCGGAAGAGAGAACCAATAGGAATCACCTTCTCCCAACATATAGCTCTGATACCATCTAAACATAAATAAAGGAAGAATACCAAAAAATGTTTGGGAAATGAATGCATAGATTACCGTTACAAAACAGTTTTACCATTTCTAAACGAGAGTAACTGAGTAACTGTCAATGAACGGTTTTATCAACTAGTTTGTTAAGGTAAATTAAAACTCCTAGCATTCGTCACAGTATCATATTTCCTCTCTTGACAATACGTTAGTTTCTACCTTTTCTTTTCTTGTGATAATCACATTGAATCCAAATAGGGAATCTGCCATAGGTAAATTACTTGAATGATGAAGGGCTGTGCTATGGTTGTTCTATTGTTGTTTGTAGTCACGTTAGGTGAGGGTGCTCAGATTCTCGGCTCCAACTCGTTCTATCTGAATAACGACTCGCAGGATAAAGCTTCTCTTGCAAGTAGTTATCCATCAGTCCATGAAAGGATCCCCTAGAAGGCAGTCCTGGAGCAAAACGAACATCTTAGTAGAAGATCGAGCGCTGAGAAGCATCCTGGTTCAGAGACTAACTTGAAGCCGATTGTATCTGCAAAGTTGAAGGCTTCAAATCAGCGTTCCAGTGTGCTTCTTAGGACAATCCTTCCTTCTGTAAAATTTGACGTGGTTAAACCTGAATTGGAGAAAACTGTTCCACCCTTTGTGATAAATTGTGAAGCAAAGAGAGATGCAGAGAGAAAAGAATAGAATAGTATATTGAAATGTTTGAAGAAGTACTGAACTAATTGAAGTACAATGCAATGGGATATGGTTGAGCTAAATAGGCTCAAGAAAGACAAAAATAGAAAGTACAACTATCCAGTACAACTGGCAGTGTACAGTCAGACTGTTGAGGTTAGATTATATTTAACACTCTCTCTTAAACTCAACAGTTACAATCATTAGCACTGACTATGCCTAAGTGTTGTCTCTGAAAATCAAAAACTGACTTTCCTAGTGGCTTTGTGAAGATATCAGTAAGTTGATCTCGAGAACCACAAAATTGTAGTGCAATATCCCCATTATTGACTAGCTCGCGTATGAAATGAAACCGAGTGTCAATGTGTTTACTTTTCTTGTGAAACACATGGTTCTTAGATAATGCAATTGCTGATTTATTGTCACAGAAAATAGGAGTTGGATCCTTTTCTGTTTGTGACATGTCTTTCAATAATCTTCTTAACCGTACATCTTGACATGAAGCTAAGGTAGCAGCTACATACTCTTCCTCTGCAGAAGATATGGATACAATTGGCTTATTCTTTGATGCCCATGAAATCAGGTTCATGCCCAGTTGAAAAACATATCCTGATGTGCTTTTCCTGTCATCTAGGTTGCCTGCAAAGTCACTATCTGTGTAACCAGAGAGTTGATTACCATCATATTTAGTGTACCATAAACCGAAATTTATTGTTCCTGCTACATATCTCAAAATTTGTTTTGTCATTTTCCAATGCGAATCTTTTGGTGATTCCATGAATCTGGAAACAAGGCTAGCTACATACATGATGTCAGGCCTAGTTGATGTAAGATACAAAAAACTGCCTACTAAACTTTTGTATAAAGTAGAATCCACTGAGGGACCTTCATCATTCTTGTTCAATTTTGTGCCTAAAGGTATGGGGGTTTCTGATGAATTGCATCCTTCCATGCGAAACCATTTGATGATGTCTGCTGCATACTTTTGCTGACCTACAAAAATGCCTTTGGGTGATTGATTAACCTCAATCCCATGCTGATCTGTTTTGGTGTAAAGAGTTGGCTCATTTTGGCTTCTGCTGAAACCACTTTTGATCAGATAAGTGTCAATTCTGCTGTACCAAGTTCTTGGAGCTTTATTTAAGCCATACAAGGCTTTCTTCAACCGATACACTTTGGTTGGGTGCTCTTGGACTTCAAATCCAGGTGGTTGATCGACATAAACTTCTTCTTCTAAGAAACCATTCAAGAATGCTGACTTGACATCCATCTGGTATACTTGCCATTTTTGTTGTGCTGCTATGGCCAATAGAGTTCTGACAGTGTCTAATCTTGCTACTAGAGAAAAAGTTTCAGCATAATCAGTACCTGGTTGTTGTGAGAATCCTTTGGCAACAAGTCTTTCCTTGTGCTTTTCAATCTGCCCTTTTTCATTGAGTTTAGTTTTGTAAACCCACTTGACACCAATACT
>JZKD02S1597962.1:76666-92363 GCA_000966675.3 Picea glauca
TGCTTCCTTAAAGGATGTAGGTTGACATGACATTAAGGCAAAAAGATTGTGTTGCTCAAAGTCATCCAACTGCTGATGGATTTCTCTCAAACTTCGAGTTCTCTGATTCTGTGGTCCAGAGAATGATTCTCTACTGGAAGTTGAGTTATCCTGAGAGTGTTCATGTTGTCTTTGTACCTGTAGTCTTGGAAGAGAAGTTTGAGGTACTTGTTGTTCTGAATTTTTTGTGTTTTCAGAACTTGGCAGCAATGGATTATGACTATCCACTTGCTGATTTTATGAATCATTCCAGAATTGGTTTTCCAAAAATTGTACATCTCTACTGAGAATTAATTTCTTGGTGATTGGATTGTAAAGCTTGTAGGCTTTAGATGTTTCACTGTATCCAGTGAAAATACATTTCTCACTTCGGTCATCAAGATTCTTCCTTAATTTAGAAGGTATGTGTGCATATGCTATGCATCCAAATGTCCTTAGATGAGCTACATTGAGCTTTGCTCCACTCCATGCTTCTTGGGGAACTTTCATATGTCGACTGGTGGTTGGTGATCTGTTCAAAAGATAAACTGAGCATGCTACTGCTTCAGCCCAAAATGTATTTGACAGAAATTTCTCTTTGAGAAGTGTTCTTGCCATATTCATGATGGTCTGATCTTTTCTTTTAGCCACTCCATTCTGCTGTGGAGTATACCTTGTTGTTGCTTGCATGATGATGCCTTGCGATTTGCAAAAAATTGTAAATTCTCTGGAGCTATATTCTCCTCCTCCATCCGACCTGAGTACTTTGAGAAATTTTCCACTCTGTTTTTCAGCTTCTTCCTTGAATTATTTGATTTTGTAAATGTTTCAGACTTGTGTCTCAGAAAATAGATCCATATTTTCCTGTTGTAATCATCAATAAACGTTAGAAAGTAAAAACTACAACCTATTGACTCTATTTGCATTGGTCCACATAGGTCAGTGTGAACTAGTTCAAGATGTTGTTTGGCTTGATTGGAAGACTGTGGAAAACTAGTTTTCTTGTGTTTTCCAAGTATGCAAGAATCACATGGGGGAATTTGCTCTTTAAAGATAGGTAGACCTTTGACCATAAAATTTTTCTGAAGAAGACTTAGACTCCAAAATGGTAGATGTCCAAATCTTGTATGCCAAACCATTGTTTCATTCAGGGTTGATGCACTCTCTGCATAAGATTGACTCAGATTTGCAGTTCTGAGGGTAAGGGGAAACATCCTATTTGGAGTCATATAGATTTCAGAAATCATTTTTCTGTTGGGTTTTCTATCATAGATTTTGCAAGATGCTCCCTCAAAAAGTACCTGATATAATTTTTCAATGAGCTATCCTACACTTAACAAGTTATGTTTCAAGTCTAGAACATGATATACATTACATATGTCTTTCTTTACATTTTGTTTAGTAAGAATAGGAACAGTTCCTTTTCCTTGAACTTTGACTAAATGATCATTTCCAAGTGTAATATCATATGAGATTAAAGAATCAAGGCATGAAAGTAATTCTTTGTTACCTGTCATGTGATTGCTGCATCCATTGTCCAGCAACCAGAGATATTTAGGTTGTTGTTCAGTTTTGTGGCATGAGAGAAACATACCTCTTGAGGTGTCTCCTGTGTGATTTGACACATGTGCTCTGCCTGAGATTTGATCTACCTTCTTCTTCCTGCATTCAGATTCATAGTGCCCATACTTTTTGCAATAATAGCATTGTATGCTAGTTTTGACATTAGACCTTCTCCCTCTGCCTCTTTGAGGCTGGAAATTCTGATGTTGATTTTGTTGATGTTGCCTTTGACCTTGGAAATTTGGATTCTGAGATTGTTGTCTATTACCTCCACTGTAGTGAGGATTACTTTGATTGTTCCCTCTTCCTCTAATTCTTCCTCTGCCTTTCCCTCTTCTGAATGAGAATTGAGTTTGGAAGGCATTGGAGATTGACTCATCTATGAAATGTAGTCTGGTTTCATGTGTCACCAGAGAACCAATTAACTCATCTGTTGAAAATCTTGACAGATCCTTGGATTCAAGGATTGCTGTTACAACCATTTCAAATTTCTTGGGTAGACTTATGATAATTTTCTCAACAATTCGTTGATCAGTGATGGTTCACCAATCAGTCTAATCTGGTTCACGGTTCCCATGACTCTGGTCATGAACTGATCCATTGTTTCGGACTCTGTCATCCTGAAAGTCTCGAATTGTGTCCACAAGGTCTACAGTTTAACTGTTTTTACCATATCATTTCCTTGGTAGGATGATTTTAGGATATCCCATGTTTGTTTGGAAGTACCAGCGCCTGTGATTTTTGAGAAAATTGAATCATCTATAGAATTTTGAATCCAGAATTTCGCTTTGTTTTCTTTGGTCCTCAGAGTTTCTTAACAAATTCCTTGCGCATTTGTCATGGCAGTGAGGGAGGCTTGATTTGGTTCCACATATCCAAGATCCACTGGTTCCCAACACTCTTGTGCTTGCAAGAACGACCTCATTCGAAGAGACCAAAATTCGTAATTCTTACCAAGAAGACTCGGACCCTAAGTTGGGCCTAGATAGCTAGACGACGCCATGATTTTTTGAATTAAAAAAATTGCAGAAGTGCAGAGGAAATTTTTTATATTTACCTCCGATCGGTGAAACGTCGATTTGCCGATGGTCGTTGGGAGATTATGGGGCTTGAATTGGCCATTGGTCTCCTTGCAATGTGACCACGCGCCTTACTTTTAAAGCGCTACGGGATTTTCCCTTCCAAAATGTTGAAACGCGAAAAATCGCCTTTGGACAATTCAGGGGTCCAGATCTTCCTTTGATCCGACAGTCCATATCTTATCGGAATATTGTGAATCGAGATTTCACAAGTTCTGTTGACGAGTTCTTTTGACTCTTCGATTCCCCGATCTCTGATTTACCAATGGCGCTGTCCTTTTGGGACTTGTCCTGATTGCTTTGATCTCCACCACACGTCCCAACAGATGGATAGTCGTGATATCTCCTCACGATTTCGTGATTGGATATGTCCCAGACTTCTCGTCTCCAGGATCCATGATTTTCCAAATCCCGTAATGTCTATGGACTCTATTTTTCAGGAATTTTCTGAAAGCCTCGATCTTTTCCACGTGTCCTGAACAGATGGACGGCTCAAATCTACGTCAGGGATTTCGCCGATTTCTCAAATCCCGATATGTCGATGAACTCTTTCCTTATCGGGACTTTTCCCGAGTCCTCGGATTTACGCCACGCATCCCCTCAAGATGGACGGTCCAGATTCAACCTTGGGATATCATGACTTGCGATGCCAAAGTTCTCTGACAACTTGAAACCACGATTGCTGAAACGCCAACGGTTTCTTTGATATCCTCCACGTGTCCAGTCAAATGGATGGCTTAGATCTGATTGCGATTTCACGAGTTGCGATGCCAAATTTATTTGACAACTTGAAACCCCAAATGCCGATGTGATGATGTGTTGATCTACTGCCACCTGCCCTCTGAGATGGATGGCTCACAAGTCTTCTCAGGATATCGCGATATCGCGTATCAGATTTTTTGGAGGACAATTTTCTTTACGCGTCCAACTCCCTATTATCGATATTGTGATGGAATAGGATCTTGCCACGTGTCTCTTGATGGACAATCCAAATGACATCGAGATTTTGTGACTTCACAAGTTGAAATCACTCCTGAGTACTGCAGAGGACTAAACCTTGTGCACCTTCTTGCTGATCCAACAACTGTCGGGCCTTTGCGCAAGATCTGATGCCTGAAATGCTTTCGCCTTTTTCGTGCTATCCTCGTCCCTTCTGAACTGGTTTACCGCCTTGGATCCATTCACAGGACGACTCTTATGGCCAACAATGGCTATTCCTTGCATGTTTGATGCGATCTTTCCCGAATTTGACAGAATTTTCTCCTGCGGAAGAAGAAATTTGTGAATCTTTCAAAGATTGAAAGAATTTCATGAATTCTTTGTTTACTGCTTCAATCTTTAACAGATGTGAGCGAAATTTTCGAGTTATTTAAAATTTCTCGCCTCCTCTGGATTTTCTTCGTCAATCTTTGACAATTCTTGAAAAGATTACAAGAATCGTTAGGGTTTCTTCTCTCTCGGTTTGTGCTTCCTCATTCTTTCGAGCGTAGTACGCTCTGCAACCTCATGTGAGTTTCTTACAACAATCTTTAGAGAGTATTACAGATATCTTTCCAAACCTTGTGAAAAGTCTTTGTCGCATGCTCTCAATATGTGTGTAAGCTCTCCTCTGTGAGGATCGTGTGGCTCTCCAGACTATGTGAAGAGGCTTACTGCTGAAGCTCTGATACCATGATAAATTGTGAAGCAAAGAGAGATGCAGAGAGAAAAGAATAGAACAGTATATTGAAATGTATGAAGAAGTACTGAACTAGTTGAAGTACAATGCAATAGGAGATGGTTGAGGTAAATAGGCTCAATAAAGACAAAAATAGAAAGTACAACTGTCCAATACAGCTGGCAATGTACAGTGAGACTGTTGATCGAAGGCTTCAAATCAACGTTCCAATGCGCTTCTTAGGACAATCCTTCCTTCTGTAAAATTTGACGTGGTTAAACCTGAATTGGAGAAAACTGTTGCGCCCTTTGAACTGTTAGGCCACAACCCTGGAATTGGTCACGACGATCCGCCTAGATTGAGGCATTGAATTGGATAAGCTAGCGAAGTCATTGAAACACATGCTAATATTCAGAAACGAAGAGCTCACAACTAACTTTTCTATTAAGCCATTATATTGTTTGTCACATAAAACTTGTTCCTCAATGTTTTCTTGTATCTTATATCCATGTTTCTATAACATATTAGGGTAATGTGCACTGCAAAAAATGACAGATCGTGGCGTTCAATATATTTATTGTTTTGGGATGTGAATATTTCTCTTTCTTCGTACATTGCGTTTTTTGCTCATCTACTAAAAAATTGTAGATTGTTACAGAGTCATCACAGAAAGCGATTCAAAATCATGGGTTTCAGATTCAAAATCATGAGTTTAACTTATGGGCAAACTTATCAAAATTATGAAATCTTTACGATATGCTAAAGAATATGCTTAATATTAATACATACGTCCATATTTTGATATTTCATTTTCAAATTATATTTATATAGGACGACATCTCTCACAGATATGGTATTGAGTTTGTCAAAATTTATATTTAACATGCTAATAAGTATATTATTTTGAAATGTTAATAAAAAATATATCATCCAAGCTTTCGCTGAACTATTTTGTGATATATTATTATTTAGGTCCTCAAAATAGCATTAACCTATAATAATATATGATGGATGCAATTATTTGTACAATGTATAAGAAATTCTAATGAACCTCAAATTCACCATAAAAAATAAATAAAATTTTATGACATAATTCTATTTCGTTTAAGTGAAGGTAAGACTCATTTCTATCCATAATGACATTATTACACCAATCTAGTTTTACTTTGAACCGAAAAGCTTATGTGGATAAATTTTTTCCATAATTCTATCACTTCCCTTAACTCTCAAACTACTCCAACATATTCATATGTATATAGGCAACATCTAAACTTAGGATGAAGGAACCTTTGAGGTTCAGAGAAATGAAGCTCAGGGGGAAGCACAATTATGGTTAGATCAAAATGATCTGGATGCACAAATTTAACCTCTAAGAGGTCGCGGAGGAGAGCAGCTGAATAAACAGTGGAGACACTTCGGGGACAAGTGCCGAAATTGTGAGAGTCATCGGATCTAGAAAAGGTGCATGAGGTTTAAACATGATAACAACAGAAGGAAGAGGACTCCTCAAGTCCCGAAAGCATCGGGACCGTCCAATTTGGAGGATACATGTCAAAGATCCAAGCACATTGGGGATTTGGACACCAGGGAAATGGGAGTGATGACTCTCGCAAATTCTCAAAAGGAGAAAGCTAGGATTGATCACGACCATTGATCATCCCAAAAAGATCACAACTGTTGATCATGGCTAAAATATCACAGCGGTCCATCGGAGGGACACGTGGCTGTCGGTTGGCGTTTCGGCACCTGGGAAACCAAAGGGGAAGACCCCTTGTTTTCGTAGGTTGCGAAATCCCAATATACGAAAACCCCAAATTGGTTTGGCGTGAAAAAGGTTTTTAGCGTTTCGGAACCCAGGAAACCAAAGGGAAAGATCCCTTGTCTCCGCAAGTCGTGAAATTTTGGTACACAAAACCCTGAATCGGTTTAGCGTGAAAAAGTTTTTTAGCATTTCGGCACCTGGGAAACCAAAGGGCAAGATCCCTTGTCTCTGCAAGTCGTGAAATCCTAGTATACGAAATCCCGAATCGGTTTAGCGTGAATAGGTTTTGGCATTTCGACACCCGGAATTCCAAAGGGCAAGAACATGCAGAAGTCCCGAAACCCAGAAACGCAAGAGGTGTAAGTGTTGGTTCAGGATAGAGGAGAGCAAGGTTATAGTTTAAGAGATGTAAAATCTTTTCGGGTAGCCAAAAAAAAATGAACAGTCATTCTTTTCGAGTAATGGTTTGTTATTGAATGACTCCTCAAAAAGGAATTCAACCATCATATCTTTTGTCGTTACGAATTCCAAAATTTTTACTAAGGTTTAGTTAGAATGTTGTTCTCTACTGTTTTTCCGTAGTTGTTGTCTGTACTGATTTCTTATGCATCGTATGGAATCTATGAATTTATAAAGGCCCACATCTTTTGAATCACATCTCAACAAAAGAAAAGGGGCTCTAGAATATTAATCTGTTGTACAGGTATCAAGCAAGATACAAATAGATGCATATAATCCTATTAAATGAGTATCCTGGTCATGCATCGATACTTTAATAATGTTATTGCTTTGCATAGATTATTACGGAAATATCCGAGTACTCATTCATTATTGTTCTTGTTTATAAATCGACATTTCTTAGATCATTATCATCATGTAAGGGAATCTATACAGAGAAATGAAAAGGAAGAATGGAGTGTGAGTTTGTCAAAGTAATTAGTTCTATGCATTTAATTGTGCTTTTAATTGCAAGGTTGATATTTCGGCATTCAAGACTTGCTTGTTACATATACGCAGATTTCCTTTGCTCTATTAAACTCCGAAATCCAAAAACCCCAAAAACGTTGGGCCACAGTATTTTCACATTTCGCGATTCGACATTCCTTATTTCATTTTGTTTGCACATTAGGTGTTCGTAAACCCCGAAATCCTGAACCCCAAAACCCCGAAACATTGGGCCATAGTCTTTTCACATTTCATGATTCGGCATACAGCGTGGTCTTTGTCTTTTGTGTTCGACATGTGTAATCTCCGAAACCCGATTGACCTCTATTTTTTCACACCATTTTGTTCTCTACGGTTTATGCCATTAAAACAAAAGTCTAAGTTATTCTATCGGTAAAGGTCCTGAATAAACGTCTCTGAACCATTATGTTTACAAAGAATTATACTTCTGTGAACTCCTACTTATTACCGGAATATATATATATATATATATATATATATATATATAGAGAGAGAGAGAGAGAGAGATTGAATATCTATCTGTCTTCCAGTTGTATGTGAAACATGTTGGGATTAAGCTCTAAAAGGAAAAAATTGTAGACATATCGGTGGAAATCACTTACAAATTCTGTACTCGTGATTTTGTCCATTTCCACTGTAATACTTAGGTATATATATATATATTGATTATGATTCTTGTTGTACTTGGCTTTTATTTGTTTTTGGACTATTAGGTACCTAAACAAACCCCAATCATTATCATAACTTGGCGCTTGATTTTCTTACCGAAGTATAAATACCCTATGTAAAGTTCTCAGGTCCAATTCCATTTAAAATAGATAAATTCTATACACTGGAGTTTTGAAAAACCCGTAATTACCCTACAATTGCCTCCATGGTAATAATCTAGTTTATAAAGGGACTATTCCAGAATTTAACCATATAATTTACTTCCGATTATCCTTGAACAAATTTCGATCAGGTTATTGTATCCACACCGAATTATATAGATGCATTACAACTGTGCCTAAATAATTCAAAAATATGGAACATAATTTCAATTCAGATTTAACGAATACACTACATCAGATATACGAGCATTTAAACAGAAAATGGAAAACATTTCAGTTCAGATTTAACAAATACATTGCATCATATATAAAATCATTCAGAAAGAGAGGAATATAGCAACATATCTGAACCATCTTTGGGGAAGACAAACAGAACAACCACGTTCCTCAAAACCATAGAACATGGCAGTTGAAACACTTGCCCAATTCACCCCCTAGCCTGACCAAGAATCCATGAGAGCAAACCTGGAATCTCCTCCTTAGAAAATGTATTTTTGTTCCAATAGAATCCTCTTGCCTCACACTCAATCCATAGTGTTCATAACAACAAGAGAACTCAAAATCTTTTCCCCAGCATACTTGGCAGCATCCTGCCTCCTCACATATGCTATTTATCAATTTTGCCCAAGTATTTTTCCCTACCTTGGGAATTTTCACAGCTTTCTAAATCCCTTATTTTCAAGGGTTGTCAATGGCCAAATCTATGATTTTACACTTGTAATAATCATCCCAGAGGTAGTTCCAACATGTTCCCCACTCATTGAGTCATGGTCAACTGATTTTAACATGGTTGTTCCATTTGTCCTCCTACAATCAATATAATTATTCTATTTTTATACAAGTGTCATAGTCAAATAGTTAGTTGAGTTAAATTAGAACTCTTCCCAACCGTAATAATAATTAATTACAAATATCAAATTCGAAATTCAGAATTTCTATAAATGGAAAAAATTTTCCAAATTCGAATTTACTAAAAACGGAATAAATTTCCAGCAAATTTAAATTTAAAAAAATATTTTATTTTTGGGGATGTTACATCCTTTCCCCCTTCAGTAAAACACTATCCTCAGTGTTCGTTCCTTTCCTGGAACAGGATTCGATAATATTTCTGCAAATCGCCCCCCAACTCCCAAGTGGCCTCCTCAGGACTAAAGTGCTTCCATTGCACCTTTACCTAAGCAACGACTCTATTCTGAAGTGTTATTTTTTTCTGGTCCAGAATGCACAGGGGTTCCACTTGGACCTCACCTTCGGGCTCCACCTGCACCAAGTTCTAATCAATCTTATGAGTAGGGTCATGAATATACTTTTTCAGCAACAAAACATGGAATACATTATGAATTCTTAGATTAGATGGAAGTGCAAGTTGATATGCTACAGGTACAATTCGAGCTAGTATCTTGAAGGGCCCACAAAACCTCAGTGCTAGTTTGACACAGTTCCCTAACTTCAACGAGATTTTTGGGGCTTTGACCTTCAAGTAAACATGGTCTCCCACTTGAAATTCCAAGTGTCTTCTTTTCTGATCTGCATAGCTCTTCTGTCTTTCCCGTGCTTATTTGAAGTTCTGTTGTACCTTTCTTACCATGTTCTCCATTTTTTGGAGCATCTCTAGTCCAACCATGAGTCTGTCAGCCGGGCTATCCCAGCTAATTGGAGTTGTACACTTTCTGCCATACAGTATTTCGAAAGGGCTCAACTTAGTCGAAGTTTGGTACCCATTGTTATATGCAAATTCTACCAAGTGTAGGTAGTATTCCCACTTGATCGGTTTTGTTCTTACATACAAGTGGATCATATCCTCGATGATTTGGTTTGTCCTTTTGGTCTGTCCATCCATTTTTGGATGATAACTCGCACTGAAATTCAAATTAGTATTTAGCCCTGCAAGCAATTCCTTCCAAAAAGTAGATGTGAATTTTAATTCTCTATCTAAAATCACCATTTTAGGAATACAATGCAGTCTAAAAATTTCTTTCATGAATATTTCAGCAATGTTTATAGCTTTAAGGGTATACTTTACAAGAATAAAGTGTGCAAAATTACTGAGATTATCGATTACAACTATGATAGAATCATTCTATTTCTGAGTTTTAGGCAAACCTGTTATAAAGTCCAGTGATATGGTCTCCCATTTCCATTCTGGTACTGGTAATGGCTGTAATAGGCCGGCTGGATGCTGGTGTTTGGCCTTAACCTACTGACAATCCTGGTACCTAGACAAGTATTATGTTGTTTCGCCTTTCATATTAGGCCAGTAAAATAGTTTTCTAAGTGTTGTTATCATTTTTTGGTAACCTAGATGACCATGATATAGTTTCTTATGCACTTCGTCAAAAACTGTTAATTTTAACTTTGTTGAATCTGGTATGTAAAGTATGTTTTTAAATTGTAATAATCCCTTATTGTCGATACTTAGATCTGGTTTATTTGAGTCTGCAGTACTGTTTTATAATTCTTCCATCATCTTAATGTAATTTCCATCGCTAATACTAACCGTCCTTACCTTTTGTTCCAGATCACATTCTGCCCTGCTCATATTTACCTCAAATAACCCATGGATTCTTCTACTTAAAGCATCTGCTACTTTATTTTCTTTTCCCTTGATATGTCTGAATTCGAAACGAATTCGCTCAAGAAGGCTAACCATCTGGCTTTCCATGCATTGAGCTCTGGTTGACTAAATAGATATTTCACCCCACTATTATCCGTCAATAGTAGAAATTTCCTTCCCATTATGTAGTGTCGCCACATTTTTAATGCGTGTATTAGCATTGCCAATTCTAAGTCGTGAGTGACATAATTTCGCTCATGTTCCTTTAATTTCTGAGACTCATAACATATAACATGTACTTCTTGAGTTAGGACACCACCTAGTCCCTCTTTACTTGCATCAACACATACTGTGAAGTCTTTATCTGGGTCTTCTACCTTCAAAATGGGCACCGATGTCATTAATTCTTTCATCTTGTTAAAACTGTCTAGACACTTTTGCGACCAGTTAAACTTGGTCCCTTTATTTTGTAATGATGTGATAGGGTAGGCTATCTTGGAAAATCCTTCTATAAACCTACGGTAATATCCAGTGATTCTCATGAATGACCGAATATCTTCTACATCCTTAGGTACTGACCATTCCATAATGGCTTATGTCTTCTCCAGGTCTACAACAATTCCTTCTGCTAAAATTACATGTCCTAGATATTTTATTTCTCTTTGATAAAAGTCACACTTGTCAAATTTGGCATATAGTTTGTGTTTTCTCAACGTTTGCAACACTATCCTTAAGTGTTCATCATGTTCTTCCTTCATTTTTGAATAGACCAGAATATCGTCGATAAATACTACCACGAACTTGTCTAAGTATTGACTGAAAATACTGTACATCAGGCACATAAACATGTCTGGCGTGTTAGTGAGTCCAAAGGTATGACTACAGATTTGTAGTGTCCATATCTTGTCTGAAAAGTTGTTTTGTTTATGTCCTTGTCGTTTATCCTAATTTGATGATAACCAGATTGTAAATCCAACTTTGAAAAGATCTCGGCCCCACCCACTTGATCGAACAGATCATTTATCCTTGGTAAGGGGTATTTGTTCTTAATAGTCATTTTGTTCAGTTGTCTATAATCGATACGTAGTCTTAGAGTGCCATCTTTCTTTTTTACAAAAAGGACTGGTGCTCCCCATGGCGAGACACTTGGCCTGATGTACTCTTTGTGCAACAATTCCTGTAATTGTATTTTTAATTCTGTTAGTTTGGGTAGACTCATTCGGTAGGGTGCTTTTGAGATAGTGGTTGATCCGGGTAGTAAGTCTATGGAGAAATCTATTTCCCTTCTAGGAGGTAATTCGGGTATCTCATCCACAAACATATCTTTGAATTCACGTAGGACAACAAAGTCTTGTAACTTGGGCTTATTCTTTTTTTCTAATAGATTCGTCACTTGGATGGAGTAAACTTGACATCCCTTTCTAATACACTTCTTGAGTTGCATCGCTGAAACTTGTTTGGTTGATATAGGTTTTGGTATGCCTTGGGATGTTCTAACAGTGCCAAAATTATCTTTATAGCTAAGTATCTTTGTATAAAAGTCTAGTACTGCTTTGTGTTGTTCCAACCAATCCATCCCGATAATCATATCATAATATCCTAGTGGTAGGATGTTTAGATTGGTCCTTATCTTTTGACCATCTCAGCTAAACGCAAGATTAGAAATAAAGTCAACTACTTTCCTTTTAATGCTTGTTGCTAGTTGTATAAGCCATGATTTTGCGTGCTTCAGTTTCTTAAGTTTATTCGACTCTACTACATCGGGAGTAATATAAATTAATGTAGCTCCAGGATCAATTAAAACAGAAATTCAAGTGTCATTGATTTTACCTTCGATTTCTACCACTGAGGACTGGTGGTCATCTTGTCGACCATCTTTTGCTGCATTTATCTGATGCAAACTTCTGCCCACATCTCCCACTATCGAGGCTTCCTAGAAATTGTGAACAACAATTCTATTTGTTGCAATTAAACGTGGGCAGTTCCTCCTTAGATGAGTCTCTCCACACTCCCAACACTTTAATGGTTCGTGGGAGTTTTCCCCAAACTTCTTCATTCCCAGGTTTACTGGTTTACCGCTAAATTGCATATTCAGATGATTGGAGTGAAAATCCTTCCTTGGAAAACTTTTTGTTGCATTCCGATAAGGAGCTAGTTGGTATCCCTTCTTCCGTTGGTTCATTCGATCTTGCTTCTTAGCTTTCCAGGTCTTGGGAAACTCTACCCGTTGTTTATACTGGTCATAGCACAGTCGTGCTTTCCTGAATACCTTAGTCAAGGATTTGGGGTTGTCAAACTCAATTCTATCATGGTAGACCTATGGTAAATAACTTAACAATCACTGGATTTTTACCTTATCCTCCCGGATGTATGGTACAAACCTTAGTAGTTCCAGAAATTTATTTATAAGGTCCTCCATCAACATCTGCCGGAGTCGTAACTCGTAAAATTCTTTCGTCTTCCTTTCATAATAGCTTTCAGAAAGGTATTGTTTCTTAAAATACTTCTTAAAGTCAGACCATTCCAATTGTTTCTCCTTTAGGCCCTTGGCCAATTTCAGGTCCTACCACCAAATGTTGGCCTTCCCCTTTAGATTGTAGATGGCCATTCTAATCTTCATGTTGTTGGAATAGTTGTAGATCTAGAAGTATTTTTTGATGTCCAACAACCATGCCTCAGCTTCTTCTCTCGTCCTGGATTATCCATCAAAGGTAGTTGGTTTAATCTTTTTAAATTCTCCTTCAAGGTGGTCTACTTGCTTTTTTTTTTTTGTCTGGTATAGTTTTGTCCTCAGCTTAAAGTGTCCCTTTAGATGAACTGTCTCATTTTTCTGTTTCCGGTCTAGAATTCTTGGAGGCCCTTTTGGTGACTTCTTCATCATGGTTATCATCTTTTGGGATTTTCTTGGTTACTATACTACGCAACAGAACTTCATTTATCTCTTGTTGTTTCTGTTGTGCTTTCTTCAATGTTTCATTGTCAGCCTTGAAAACCTGTAGTTCAAGAATAAGATTCCTCATTGTTTCCAACACCTCCATGGGTGAGCTTCCATCACTATTATGTATTGCATCTCCCGAAGGTCCTTGCAGTGGATTTCCTTCCATCGTGATTTATGCACCTTCTTGAGCTACCATAATCAACACAAAACAAAAAGGCTTTCTATTTGTAACCACAAGATTTATTAGTTTTTTCATAAATCAGAATATATACTAAGCAATTAATGTGGCCATGTTCAGGCCCAATGTTGTAGCTTTTTCTATGATACCATATGTAATGAACCTCAAATTCACCGTAAAAAAAATAAAATAAAAAATTATGACATAATTCTATTTCCTTTAAGATTAGAATTTAAGCAAAGGTAAGACTCATTTCTATCCATAATGACATTATTACGCCATTCTAGTTTTACTTCGAACCGAAAAACTTATGTGGATAAATTTTGTCCATAATTCTATCACTTCCCTTAACTCTCAAACTACTCCAACATACTCATATATATATAGGCAACATATAAACTTAGCTCAAAGGAACCTTTGAGGTTCAGAGAAATAAAGCTCAGGGGGAAGCACAAATGTCGTTAGATCAAAAGGATCTGAACGAACAGAGTTTAACCTCTGATAGGTCATGTAGGAGAGTAGTCGAAGAAACGGTGGAGACACTTCGGGGAGAACCGCCGAAATTTTGAGAGTCGTCGGATCCAGAAAAGGTGCGCGAGGTTTAAACCTCATAACATCATAAGGAAGAGGACTCATTAAGTCCTAAAAGCATCGAGACCATCCAATTTGGAGGACATATGTCAAAGATCCAAGCTCATAGGGGATTTGTACATCGGGAAAATGAGAGTGGAGAATCTCCCAAACTATCGAAAGGAGAAAGACAGGATTGATCGCGACCATTGATCATCCCAAAAAGATCACAACTGTTGATCCTGGATAAAATATCACAGTCGTCCATTGGAGGGACACGTGGCTGTCAGTTGGCATTTCGGCACCTAAGAAAACAAAGGGTGAGACCCATCGTTTTTCATAAGTCGCAAAATCCTGGCATATGAAAACCTCGAATCGGTTTAGCGTGAAAAAGGTTTTTTGCATTTCAGCACCCGGGAAACCAAAGGCAATATCCCTTGTCTCCTCAAGTTGCGTAATTATGGTACACAAAACCCCAAATCAGTTTAGCGTGAAAAAGGTTTTTGGTGTTTCGACACCCGAGAAACCAAAGGGAAAGATCCCTTGTCTCCGTAAGTCGTGAGATCCCGGTATACAAAACCCCAAATCGGTTTAGCATGAAGAGGTTTCGGCATTTCGGCACCCGAAATTTCAAAGGGCAAGAAGTTGCAGGAGTCCCAAAACACGAAAGGTGTAAGTGTTGGTTCAGAATAGAGGATAGCAATGTTAGTTTAAGAGCTGTAAAATCTTTTGGGGTGGCCAAAAATAAACGAACAATCAGTCTTGCCGAGTAAGGGTCTGTTATTGAATGACTCCTCAAAAAGGAATTCAACCATCATATCTTTTGTCGTTACGAATTCCAGAATTTTTACTAAGGTTTAGTTAGAATGTTGTTCTCTACTATTTTTCCATAGTTGTTGTCTGTACAGTCTGATTTCTTATGCATTGTATGGATTCTATGCATTTCCAAAGGCCCACATCTTTTGAGTCACATCTCAACAAAAGAAAAGGGGCTCTAGAATATTAATCTGTCGTACAACTATGAAGCAAGATACAAATATATGCATATAATCCTATTAAATGTGTATCATGGTCATGCATCGATACTTTAATAATGTTATTTCTTTGAATAGCTTATTACCGAAATATACGAGTACTCAGCCATTATCATTCTTGTTTATAAATTGACATTTATTAGATCATTATCATCATCTAAGGGAATCTATACAGAGAAATGAAAAGGAAGAATGGAGTGTGAGTTTGTCAAAGTAATCAGTTCTGCACATTTAATTGTGCTTTTAATTGTAAGGTTGATATTTCAGCATTCAGGACTTGCTTGTTACATATACGCAGAGTTCCTTTTCTCTATTAAACTCTGAAATCCCAAACCCCGAAACCCCAAAAATGCTGGGCCACAATGTTTTCACATTTCATGATTCAACATTCCTTATTTCATTTTGTTTTCACGTCAGGTGTTCGTAAACCCCGAAACCCCAAAATGTTGGGCCACAATATTTTCACATTTCACGATTCGACATACAGTGTGGTCTTTGTCTTTTGATTTCGGTGTGTGTAATCGTCGAAACCCGATTGACCTCTGTTT
>JZKD02S1597962.1:94511-151997 GCA_000966675.3 Picea glauca
ATTAATTAGATAAAATACATAATACAATTTAGCATGATGCATTTTTCATGGATTTCATTCACAAATTTATTATAAATTAATTTTAAAATATTTAATTTTCCCTACTTCATCAAGTAATCTTCACAAATTTTAGGAGTGACAAAATGAAATTCAAACTATTAAAGGAATCACATAGCTATAATACTCACATGTAGTACTTGCCCACTTTCTTAGAAAATCACGGATGTGATTATAAATATATATAGATTGTGTTTATTTTTAAAATTTCTCTCCACATTCAAACTTTATCTATTTATATATATATATATATATATATATATATATATATATATAGTGTTTATTTTAATGGTTTTCTCCACACTCAAACCTGCATATCTTGCATCTACTTCTGCAAAATTTTAGCAAGTATTTATCTTTTATAAAAAAAAATACAATTTTTATTATGTTTTTAGAAAGAAATCACATTATATAAGTTCTTAGAAAACAATACAAAAATTGTAATTACAAGTGTATAAAGATTTTGGAGTGCAATTGCACATACTAGAATAATGTGAAACAATTAATGTATATGTTATTTGTTTTTGAAAAATAATCTTTTATCCTTTCCCTTTTCCCCTTCTTTTTTTCTACCTCATTAAGGAAGTAGCTATGGTAACCAACTATAAGTAAAAAGTAAAGTGAACAAGACTGAAAGAAATAACCAATTTTATATTTAAATCATATGCTTCAATAGGATGTGTTCTCTTATTTCTACCTAGAGAGGATTTAGGTACAACGCCCATCATCTAGGAGGAAAGATCGTCATCCATACATTCAAGTCTATCTCATTAGGAATGAATGGTTTCCCAAATAAATGCATGTAATTGCTAAGATATCTCATTCCAATCATCATTATCATCCAAAAAATTATAGTTATTTAATTTTGATATACTCCCTTTTTCCTTAGAGGGTGTGTTGAAAGTATGATCACACCTAGACTGTAGATGTCCTTGAAGTTTATATATCAAACATTGACATATTGCTTTCTCATAATCCAACACTTCAATGTATTTGAAATGTTTCCATTTAAGTATCACTATGTTTGAAGACACTTCATAAGATTTATCTCAAAATAGAAGTGACTATAAGTGTATAATATTTCTATAGAATTTTCAAGATCCAATTTCATGTAAGTGCCTAAATCAGTCCCAATATACTCAAAAAGTTCTAAATAGTAGAAATGTAATGGAAAACTTGGAAGGAAAATCCAAACTAGCATTCAAATAATTGACATAGAGCTAGATAATCAGTAACTTCCCCAAAGACACATAATGTTCTTAAACTCTTTTTGATAATCTAGATGATCATAGCACTAAAAATGAAAACAACCTTTCAAGAAAATAAATATATCACAATTCTTTGTCCAAGTTGAGTAAATCAAACAACATAAATCACATTTATGTTAACATTTATGATAACAGAAAATTGAATGCACATTTATCAAATATTAAATATAAATGTGATATCATTAGTTCTTTAATATCCAACATTGATACATTATTGGCATGATTCAAAATATAGACTTTGAAGAATTTCAAATGGTAAAGTTATTTTTTAGTACATCTAGAAAGGAAAAAAGGTTTTTATGTTGAAGGAACCCTAATAGAGACCACTGATCCATTCAATGAATGTCAAGATACGAATTAAACATTTTAAAATATCATAATCAAAACACCATAATAGATCCTCCAATTGTTATTACCCTTGTAAAGAAAATGATTTTTGGTGATAAGAATCCCTAGTACATGCTCTAATTTTTGTTTGAAATTGACCACATCATTGGTAGCGTTCGTCCACATGCATATTGTTTTCCCAAGGGAAAAACTTGATCATATTATGAATTGTTGTCATTATATTAATATTTTCAACAAAACAATGGAGTACAAGGTTTTCAAATAACACCGAACATACAAACATTTTTCCAAACAATTTCCATCCATCCTTATCTTCACTTTTAATATTTTTACCTCCATTGCCAAAATAAAGTGCCAATATAAACAACTAGCACATATATGTTTCATCAAACAATTAGACAATGCATTTTGTTGAACATAATGAAATGTCACATTTTAGTTCATAGTATGGGAAGTGGGACAACTGCATCCCTCATTTTAGTGAATAATGAATCTAACATAAGGAAGGATTCATTAGTATCCCCTAGGGTTCCCAAGATAAGACAAGTCATGTCTTAATTCACCTATGTAACTAACCAAATTAACAACAATAAACTATCACATATGATATATAGATTAAATGCATACAATGTGGAGAGAAGATAAATTTTATATTTAGGTTTTTCTCTCTCTAGGTTTATTTTAGAGCTTTCATTGAGTGACTATCAAAAGAAAAATTAAGCCCAAATAGTCCATATCTAAAAATTACATATGGATGTCATAAAACTTGCATAAAGTATAAATAAATTAAAACACTAAATAAGTTATAATAGTAGTGTATTTTATCCACTTAAATATATTACAAACAAGTGAATTTTACGGAGAAAATAAGGAATAAAACTAGGGTTTAAGTAATTAATTATGAAAATTCAAGAACATATAACATCCAAAAATATCAATATGTCCAACCCTAAAATGACTATAATAAAATCCAATTAGGGAAAGTTTTGAACAAAAATGATTTTTATGTCAAACATATGCAAGAAAACCCTAGGAATTTAGGTCAAGAATATGAAATAAAATACTAGATGTTTAGGATTTTGATGGTTGAAAATGAAATGTAAACTATGGAAATTCTAGATTTACCCTAAAATAAATATACGATACGTTGAATGAAAAATGCCTAATACATTGAATTAGATTATATTACAACCTTCGTTCCTTAACCAAAATTGGAAAACCATGGGATGGACAACCATGTGCCAAAAATTCCAAAAATGCATGCAAAAAATATGCCACAACACAAAAAATCATGGTTCTAATCATGAAAATAATATAACACATACCCAATAGTCAGTAAATGGTATCCAAATGTAACTGAAAAGAATACCATTAAATCAGGGAGACAATGAGACTCAACAACTAACAATATCCCACTTGGATACTAATCACAATAACTCCACTTCTACTACACCTATTGGACTATGCTCAAAATTATGACCAGGAAAGCTTCTCATCTTCACTATCATCCTTGAAGGCCAAAAAAAACTGAGAAGGAATTCAATTTCTCCCTGTTTACTATCTTGATTAACATGTCTGCAGAATTTTTGCTAGTGTGTAGATTTTCTAGCGTCAGTTGTACATCTTTTGAAATTGATCATATGAAATGGTACCAAATATGTATATGCTAAGTATTACAATGGAATACTAATTTCTATACAATATGAATGGAGCTCTAGTTGTCATTCTACAACCTACTATTTTACTACTTCTTTACCAATTCATCCATAAAATATGTATAACTAAATCATCTCTTTACTATCCTCTATAACAATTCCATTCTCTTATTCCATTGTTGAAACTACAAAAAACTTTTCCAATTTCAAAATATAACTTACCTTTTTACTACCTAAAGAAAAAACATGCCCTATGGTGCTCCTCCTTGTATGTATATCACCTGTAATATCTAAATAAATATATCCCTCTAGAACAATGTTTGAACCTAAAAAACATAATGGCTAAGTAGTAGTACATCTAAAATACATGAGAATCCACTTTACTTCCATCTAACACTATTTAGTTGGATTGTTCATATACCTATTCAAACTCCTAGAACATGTCCATTATCCAACCTTGTGTATACAATCGAATACATCAAGTTTCCAACTACCAATGAGTATGGAACCTCGGAAATGTACTTTATATACTCCTATGTATCAGAACACATATTCTTAACAAGTTTTAACTAGATGGCCAAAGGTGTAGTAACTGGTTTTGCATCCTTCATTTTAAACATTTCCAACACCTTCCCTATGTACTCACCCAGATACTGTCAAATTGCAATGTTTCATATCTTTTGTTGTTCTCATAAAAAGGATTTCATTTGCAACACCCAATTATGTCATCGCAAATGAATTATCTAATTTTTTTTGGAGCACATTTATATTCTACACGTTAGACCTTGCAACAAGCATGTCATCCACATACAATAACAAGATGACATAGTTGTTAGTATCTAGTCTCTTAAAATGAATACAACAATGAGAATGACCTCTAGTATAAGCATGTTATGTCATAAACATATTAAATTTGAAATACCATTTCGTTGGAGCTTACTTTAGGCCATACGATCTCTTGTTAAAATTCTATACTAATTTCTCCTTCCCTTTCACCTCATACCCATGGGTGTGTTGCATAGAAATTTCTTCTTTCAAATCTCCGTGGAGAAAAGTTCTCCGTACATCTAATTTTTTAATATGCAAATATTTTGTTTCCACTAGACTTAAAATAGTTATAATTGAGGTCATTTTAACAAGAAGAGAAAATATTTCATCCAAAACTATACCTTTCTTTTGTGCAAACCTCTTTACAACAAGTTTGATCTTGTAACCTTTTTTCCCTCCATATTCCTTCAACCTATATAGCCATGTATTATACAATTCTCTTTTACACACATGAAACTAAACCAATTCCCAATTTTGGTTATGTAACAAGGAGTCCATATCCTCTTTCATTCCTTTCTCCCACTTCTTTTTGGTTTCTACATGCATTGCTTCTTCATATCTTTCTAGTTCATAAGAATCAATGAAGAATACATGATACATTGGAGAATATCATTCATGGGGTCTACTTAACCTGGTAGATCTTCAAATAGTATTTGCATGATTTTGAGGTACCTACTATTGTTCTTTTTGGTTGTGATAATTTTGATTTTATAGAACCTTTGGGAATTCATTTTCTATGTTTTCATCAAGCACCGTGTATTATATGTTTTCCTTTTTCTATTTCTTTGCCTACAAATAATCTTTGTACATGACATTCTCATTAAATTACACTTCTTGGATTTTTTTCTAAAATTTTCTTTTATTTTTTCTATCAATATTTACAAATTCTTCACAATCAAAAGTATTTTGAAATGGGTGTATTTATTTTTAACCTGTTCATGCCTCCTCTAGAATGTCACCATCCAAATAACTTGAAGGACCTCTATTTAGTAAGTAAATAATAATAATATCCACAACTTCTGCCCAAAAATGTAATGACAATCATGCATGAAATCTAATACTCCTTGCACACTTCATGATTGACCGATCCATTCTTTTTGACACCATTTTCTTATGGTGTTGCCATAATTTTGTTCTCTCTATGAATCCCATGGTATGAACAATATCTATCAAAAACTTTGTTGTATTATTCACCTTCATTATTTGGTTTGAGATAGTTCAACTTATTTCTTGTCTCATTCTCAGCCAAAGACTTAAATTTCTTAAAAGTATCAAAGGCATTAGATTTTTTTCAAATGCAATAAACCAAAGATTTCTTAGTCGTGTTATCAATAAAACAAATATAATAATAATGGCCATCAATACATGATACATGATATGGTCCCCCTATATATGTATACACAAGATCTAACTTTTTCCTATTTTATTCCTTCCCAACATTGAGAAATGTGACTCTCTTATGTTTTCCATAAACACAATGCTCACATAAATCCAAATCAACCTAGTTCGAATCTGGCAAGAAAATGCTTGAGTGGATAATCTGCATAGAGAGGCCAACATTACCAATTTATAAATACAACATACCTATCTTATCTCCTTCCTTTATTGTCAGTGATATTTTATTGAACTTGCACGAATTTCTTGTAAATATAATTGTACAACCTTCCTTATCCAACTACCCTCTTAAAATTAGATTTTTTCTCAAATCAAGAATGTGTTTCACCTATTTCAACAACCATTCATTTACGTTGTGTAGTTTAATTTGTATTTTACTCTTTCCAATATTTTTTCATCGTTTATATTTGCCCAAATAAACCTATCAAAAATCACCTTGAACATAGTCTTGAAAATATTTCCAATGGGGTGTGGCATGAAATATGAATCCCTTGATTCTACCACCCAATATTCAATTATACCGTCTAGTAAATGGATTAAAGAATCATTCAACAAATGAATCACTACATTTTCTTCCTAATTATTTTCCTATTTCACATCTCCTTCTTTTCCTTTTCAAGACCATTAGTCTTTCTTTAGGCATCATTTATTCCCACAATATGAGCACTCTAGCTTCTGTCTAGATTTGAATATGCCCTTATTAGATATCCCATGACTCCATGGGATATTTCCTCTCTCCATTTTTCTTATCCTTCTCTCAATGGTTAAATCATTAACTCATGTCTCACCTGTGCTTTTCCATCGCATTTGCTTGCTAAGGATAACACCAATGCCAATTATTCACAACCATGACCAATCAATTCCATCCTTCTAGAAATAGGAACAAAATAAAAAGAGACCTCACCTCATCATCAATTTTTACTTCTACATAACTTAAATGACTATTAACCATGTTAAGATCATTTAAATGATTAACAAGAGACCCACATTTTGACATCTTGATACTAAATAAACACTTCATAACAAATACCATGTTGTAGGATGATGGTTTTTCATACAATTTAGCCAATTCCTTCATCATATATTCCATTGTATTTTCTTTTGAAATGTTGAAAGCCATTGATGTTGTCAGGCACAACCATATTTTTCCTAGATCCTTTCTATCAAGAATATCATATTCTTCATCCTTGATAGTCGTTGTCCTCTTTGTATTCTTCCCAATGGTAGGAATAGATTCTTTTGATATAGATATTCCTCCATTTACATCTTCCATATATACTAGTTTTGTCTATTAAAATTCTCAACCATAAAAAATTCCTTCTTTCTGGATTGCTCCCACTCGAACTAGGAACCCTTCTTTCCTACTAGATTATCATCCAAATATACCTTTGTATATGACACTAATTATTATGAATAGGATTGCAAAGACGTAAAAAAAATAAATTAATAATGTGGAAATAAAAAAAATATGAACACAATACAAGTGAGAGACATCAATATACATGGTTCACCCAATATGGGCTATGTCCATGGAGAAATAGCTAGTACTTCCTTTATTCAATATAGAAAATGAAGGGATGACATCTAAAACCCATATGTTGCAATATCCTCTTCTCTCTCTCAGAATCTCCTCTCTATGTAAATAATATCTCTCATTCACCATTACAATAAAATACATAGGATCTCATGGCATCCAAAATCCCTAATTGTTTTGTTAAATTCCCCCCTATAGACAGGTGAAACCCCCCTTAGATTAGGATCCCTCTGTGATCCAATATAGAAGGAAACAATGACCTACTACCTCATCCCTAGACATGTTTAAACAATTAGAATGATAAGACAGGGACATAAGACTTACCTTTTTACATTGGTTGTCCTTGCTGCTCTATCCTTTGAGATTTATGTCTAATCTCTTAGGTGTAAGAAAATTCCTACAAGGAACAAAGTGAAATCTCCTTCTACCACACTATATTTTTAAGCTGAAATAGATGTATCTATGTTGAATTATACAACAATATACATGCATATATTGAACACATAGGAATTATAAGAATAGGCCAAGTTATGTATTAATGTAAATCAACTAACAATGAGGCACTTACAATATCAATCTCATTGTTGCAGTAGCTCCTCCTAGATTTTCTTTCCAACCTCTTGGATCTCACACAATCATAAGTATGATGATCTCAATTCTCCTCCCCTTTCACTCAAGCATGGCCTCCATTATATAGGGATTGAGGCATAATAACAATAGGATAGTTTTGAGGAGAGGATGTGGTCAAATGAGGATTTTTATCAACCAAGAAAATTGACCATGCATTGAATAAGAGATAGATCGAACCAATCCATTAACCAACTGAAAAAATTCAGAAAAAAAAATCACAAAACAAGGCATGAGGTTTGAAACTACTTCATCTAACCCCCATAACTATGCAGAGGGAGATGAACAAGGAATTTTCTCTCCCTAATAAACTCTAAGGGAGCAATGATCAGGTTGTATCCCACCTTGTATATGGGAAGGGGGTGATGAAGCTCAAACAAGGCCAAAATCTAAAGTAAAAGGTAGCATTCTGATCTACGACTGATAGGTTTACCTTACAAATTGTATAGGGATTAGGACATACACTTTTTGATGGTGATTAAATTGTGACACATAAGTTTGATAGTTACTAGGTTCAACATTTGGTGGTGTGATGCTTATGTGTATAACAATTGCGACACTTAAGTGTGACATTTAGTAGTGTGACACTTAGGTGTGTAACATATGCACCCTAAAGTGTGAAGTCATAAGAAAAGTTGATGGCAGAAAAATTTACAACAATATGCATGTGAGGGTGTTGGAATAGGATAGATTGGTGGAATATGAAAACAAACATCAATCAATATATTTCTATCATCGACGAGTTAGAACTACCTATGCTCAAAATAAACTGACTCAAATCATGGTCACTGACCATAACAATGTGGATCCATGAAATCACTAAGGACATGGCCACCAAATATTCAATGTGAACCCATATCTCCATGAATCAAGTAGGTCGTATCCATGAAAGAATACATAATGGAGGTACAATATGAAAAAACATAGCCAGATACCAATAGAAAGTTGATCTATGTAGCAACATATATATCAGTAAGATCGACAACATGTTAACCATATTGAATCTTCTAAGTATTCAAATAGTATCCATCACAAACTAGGTTCATGAGGAGTTCCCAAGGTCTTCATCCCAATCCTACAATGGTATGATTCTATCCATGTTAATAGATGTGTTTATGTCGAAAATGGTAGAAACCAATTTCTTACTTGTCATTGTTGTATACCATTAACAAGTGCAAGGGAAATCACCAATGATGATAATGACTCCCATGGTACCCTAGTACATTCCAAAGAATATGAATAAATGATATGAATTTGAAAATATGTGGAATCATTCAATTAGAGGCCAATGATTTAAACCTAACATTGAAAGTGAGGATATTTACCATTGAGGTATGCATGATCCAAGGTACTACCAGTTTTCTAAGTATAATTCTAGGATAATGTGTTGAAGTATACAATAATAGAATCATCAAAGGAGGGCCATGATGTGTCTCCCATAATTCACATGAAACTGACACAAGAAAGTGATGTAAGATGATAAATCAAATGAGAACAAATTGAAATTAGGATGAAAGTTGGTAATACTACAGAGTGGTTGATTTGAGTTGAAAATTCTATTGAACATTGTGTGGCATGGGAAATGACTTGGAAACATTGAATCGATGAGAGGTAGACCAAAAAATAGTGCGACAATAACTAGGGAATCCTTAGAGTTAGAAAAATGTGTTTAATGACTCATAGGATTGGTATGACTTAGAGAAAAGAAGATTTTCGAATTGTAAGACAAGACAGAAAAAAATGCCATGTTTGAGGGTGAGAACAAACAATTTCAAAATGTTGACCCACTTCCCTCAAATTTCCCCCCCACCATGAACAATGAGTGCCTCTTTGTTTTTTAACAAGATAGAAGATTATAATATATTGACGCAACCGCTCTCAGCAGCAGCCGCTTCCACCAGGACCTTCTTTTCTCACGGGCCCGAAGAGTTAAAGGATTTTCCAACTCCTCTTGGGAGTTATTACTACCCACATCTATCTCCTCGACGATCTCCCTTTTTTCTTGATGGAGGATCGGGTTTCGCGATATCGCAAAACACGCATACATGATTATTGTGCAATTCAAAACCCTGAACCCTGATGGGTCAACGGGTCAACGCTTTCCACTTCCGTCGGGGTTTTCCCTATTAGGAACTCGCTATCCACGATGTAAACAACTTGAATTAGAATTCCCCTATACCCGATGTGCTGATCTCCGACACACGTGTGGACTTGGGCCTTCCGCCTTCGAACTCCGGTACAACTCCACCTGTACTCCAATAAGTCTTGTGGTCCCACACTGCCATGTCACCATCGGGATTTCGCGGATCGCATATCCACGATGCAAATTTTTCTTTATGTTGAAACCCCCGAACGTCGAATCCTGATCTCTCGAGATCTCATGCCACCTGTCCTGTGGAGATCAACGGCTCTGAATAACTTGAGAAATTGCGACTCGCGATTTCAACGTGTCTGCGCCTCACCTTGAAAAATGCCGAATACCGATATGCGATGGCTCCTGACTCCCTACCTTGAAGATCTCCTCTACTTCAAAGCTCTTCTTGTTCAGATCTCTCCTGGGTGTGTTCCCACCGTAATGGAAAGGAACTATCCCTCCTGAGATTGATTTCTCCCACTCCTTCAGCTGAAGGTTGGCGCACTCCTTACGCTCGACATCTAATCACTCTCTAAGTATTGGTTCTTCTGGACTATGTGCACTTCCGGAAATAGTGATCCCTACCTTCCCTTTCTCAGACTAGCTACTGATACTCCAACCTCGGCCTGCACTTCTCCTACACGGCTCTAGTAACCCAATTCAATCTCTGGGAAGATGAGAACAAGAGTTCAACTATCTAGCCTCATCAATGCACTCTATGTGCATGAATTCAACTGCACTCTATGCAGGAATATCCTGGCTCAGACAGAGAAACAATTGAAACTCATTCTCTTCTCTCTCACATATTCTAATTCAACTATGAAATCACCTACACAGCATATCAAAGCAAATGCATGACAAAGAGAAAACAACCATGAGCATAATATCAACACAGAGAAACAACACAAACCATGAAGCTGAATCAAAGTCTTTCTTCTGTTAATTCAATCTGTACATGGGTGTTCTTCACCAGTTCTCTACTCTTCTCTTCTCTTCTGAATGCTTGATGATCTGAATCATACAATAATACAAAGGAGGGTGCCTATATTCCGTTTTCCCTCTCGAAATCTGAAGCTATCAATTCTACAATTAATTCCTATCTAAAAACATTAAAACTAATAAATGCCTCCCTATCTACAATACAATACAAGTGTGCTTCATTACACTAACTCATTAATGCTTGGCACAACAAATATCATGGTAAAATTCAAAAAGAAGTATGTTGGTTTGTCCAGCTGTCTTTCCCTGCTCCACCCGCTAGCTCACTTGATGAGTGAGCGATGCTCCTCCATCATACTCCTCGGCTCAAAAGATTTCATGGGCTCCTGTCCATGAGCTCCTGCACGGTGTGTCCATGCTTCTGTATAACTTCTTCTGTCTCCCAGTTGGCGTCCTCCACTGGGTGATACTTCCATTTCACCAGGTATTCAAAATACTACTTCCTCCTGGTCTTCTTTCCTGCTCACTTGTCCAGTATGCACTCCATCTGCGGTTTCTGTGCAACTGGTAATTGTTTCTGTCACTAGACCACTAGTTCCTCAGTTCCAGTGTCTGCTTCCCCAAACCTGTATGGGTATAAATCCGAAACATTGAATATCGGAGATATCCTGATGTCCTCTGGCAACTCAATTTCATTTGCATTCTCCCCGAATTTCTTCAGGACTTTGCATGGCCCAATTTTCTTCATCTTGAGCTTGTTGTATGTTCCCCTCGGGAACCTCTCCTTTCTTAAGTGCGCCAGAACCATGTCACCAACTTCAAACTGAAGTTGTCTCTTCCACTGATCGGCTCTGCGCTTATACTCCTGTTTTTCATCCATCTGTCATTGCTTCACCTTTGTGTGAAGTTCCTCCATCGCTTTAGCGAATTCTTCAGCACGAGCGCTACTAGTTTCAGCCTGTCCTGACTCCCTGAGCTCAGAAACTCCCCTCGGTTGTGTCCCATATAAAATATGGAATGGGCTTCTTCCTGTTCTCTTGTTCACAGAGTCATTGTAAACAAACTCTGCCTGTGGTGATATCTAGTCCCAACTGCTGTGGTTCTCTATCACCAAGCTTCTCAATAAATCCCCCAGACTCCTATTTACCACCTCTGTCTGGTCATCCGTCTGTGGATGATAAGCTGAACTAAATGCCATATTATTTCCCAACTTTTTCCATCGCGTCCTCCAAAAATGACCTATGAACTTTGTATCCCTGTCCGAGACTATGCTCCTCGGTAATCCATGCAATCTGACAAATTCTTTGAAAAACAAATTCGCGATGTGGGTCGCATCGTTGGTCTTATGACACAGAATGAAATGAGCCATTTTCGAAAACCTGTCCACCACCACAAAGATGGAGTCAACTTCTCGCTAAGTCCTCGTCAAACCTAACACAAAATCCATATTGATCGCCTCCCATGGCCTCTTAGGTATGGGCAATGGCTGATATAACCTAGCGTTCTTCTTTCGACCCTTCGCATGTTGACATATCCTGCATCTGTCAACAAACCATTTGACATCGGTGCACATCCCCGGCCAAAAATACGATTCTCTCAGCTTCACGAATGTTTTGTCATGTCCAAAATGACCTGCTAAGCCTCCGCTGTGTTTTTCCTTTACCAAATTCTCCCTCATAGAGCAATTCGGTATACACAATTGATTGCCCTTGAACAACAATCCATCCTGGATCATATATTCCAGCCACAGACTCCGATCCCTGAGAACTGGGTTCTCGGCTGCCTCGTATGCCTCTGCAAAATCTGCATCACTTGCATACATGTCCTTAAGGTTTTCAAAACCCAAGTTTTTGACTCTAAACTCCTGCAGCAACAAGCATTTCCTGCTCAAAGCATCATCCACTTTATTAGCAGTTCCTGAAATGTGTTTTATCACAAATGTAAAATTTTGCATGTACTCTACCCATTTTGCATGCTTTTGGTTCAACTTTTCTTGTTGACTCACAAACTGCAATGCATGATTATCGCTATACAAAATGAATTCCTTGGGTATCAAGTAATGCCTCCACTTTTTCAATGCCTGTATGATGGCATAAACCTCTTTATCGTACGTGGAGTATTTCAGTTTTGCATCGTCCAGCTTCTCGCTGTAATATGCAACAGGTCTGTCATCTTGACTCAAGACCCCTCCAACAACATACCCACTGGCATCACATTTCACCTGAAATGTTTTCTGAAAATCAGGCAACACCAGAATTGGTTGCTCTATTATCTTTCGCTTCAACAGATTGAAGCTCCTCTCAGCCTCTACTGTCCAGTGAAAAACTTTATGTCGCTTCTTCACTGTGTCCATCATTGCTGCGCTAATTCCACTGAAATTTCGAATGAACTTGCAGTAGAAACTAGCCAACCCATGAAATCTCCTTACCTCAAAAAGGTTCCTCGGCGATGGCCAATTATTTATCACTTCCACATTTTCAGGATCCATCTTCAATTCATTCGCCGAGATTACAAAACCCAAATAAATGAGTTATGTCTGCAAAAACGATCACTTCTTCAAATTGATGAGAAGCTTCTCCTGCTATATCCTTCTCATCACAATGGCTAAATGCCTCAAGTGTTCAGCCTTGGTCTTGCTGAAAATTAGTATGTCGTCCAGATATACGACTACAAACTTACCGATGAATTCACGCAGGACTTCATTCATCAGCCTCATGAATGTGCTTGGCGCGTTTGTCAACCCAAATGGCATGACCAGCCATTCGTACAAACATTCGTTTGTTTTGAATGTTGTCTTCCATTCATCACCCTCTCTCATCCGGATCTGGTGATATCCTTTCTTGAGATCAATCTTCGAAAAATAATTTGCCCCACTCAGGCAATCCATTAGATCATCCATTCTTGGCAGTGGAAATTTGTACCTGATGGTGATTTTATTGATCGCCCTCGAGTCTGTACACATTCTCCAGCCTCCATCCTTTTTTGGAATTAGTACTGTCGGAACAACACATGGACTAAGACTCTCTCTAACCAGTCCTTTGTCCAGCAGATCCTGTACCTGCCTTTTGACCTCCTCGTTCTCCTGAGGTGTCAACCTATATGCTGCCTTATTCAGCAAACTTGCTCCAGGTATGAGGTCTATGTGGTGACTCACACTCCTCATTGGTGGCAACGAATGAGGTAGTTCTTCCATTATGATATCAGCGAACTCTCCCAGCAATTCCTGAATCTCCTCTGGCAAGTTGTTCACTCTCGTCCTTGTCAGGACAATTCTCGGTTTCCTGACAACAAAGAATTGTGGATCTTCGTTCTTCTCCATCTCCGTTAGAAGCTCCTTCCCACTCATGAGAAGTATTGTGATGTTTACTTCCAGCTTCACTTCCTTATCCTTTATCGGAAGCAATCTGTGTGTTCTCCCATCCTTCTCCAAGGTGTATGTGTTCATCCTTCCATCATGAACCACATTCCTGTCATACTGCCATGGTCTTCCCAGCAATATATGACATACATCCATGGGAATGATGTCACACAGAATCTCATCATGGTAATTCCCAATCTTAAATTTAACTAAGCATTGTTTAGTGACACTTACCCGGTGTCCTTTCTGTAACCACGAGACTTTATATGGACTCGGGTGCTTATTTGTTTCCAGCTCCAACTTTTCCACCATCTCGGTTGAAACGAGATTATCGATGCTCCCACTGTCAACTATGACCTTTCATTTCCTGTCCTTGGTTGTGAAAGTTGTTTTGAACAGTCTGCTCCTCTGCACTGAGCTTTCCACCTCTTTCTCAGGTGTCAAAAGAATTTTATGCATCCCAAGCGATCTTCCGCTGTCTGCATCTTCGTTCTCAGCATCACGCCTCTGCGCCTCAGTGATGTGAGCTTTTCCTCTATCCATTTTCCTATCTGGACATTCAACGACTTTATGTCCTTCCTTTCCACATGTAAAACATGTGATGATTCCTCCTCAACCTTTTCCTCTACCTCGGGTACGAGGAAATGTGTTTGCATCAGCATATCCTCTTCCCTGCTCTGTATGTTGCCTCCTCGGCTCAACATATTGCTACCCCTGTGAGGATCCACCTCTCTCCAGCTTCCCCTGAGGTCTCTGCCATTCCTCCTTGGGATTTTGAGTTCTTTCTTGGGCAACTGCCTTGCCTCTGGGCTGAATCCTGCCTTGCCCTCACTGTCCCTGCTTGTTGCTTAGCTTCTCCTCGGCTTTCAGAGCCATCTGGTAAGCATATTCCACCATCTTGATGGTTAGCATGCTTAACTCATCCTGAATGTCATACCTTAAACCATTCAGGTATCTCGCCACCTTCTCATCATCACTCTCCCAATGACCTGCTCGAATGTTGAGCCTGTAAAATTCTTCGGTGTACTCCTTCACCGTCATCAACTTCTATCTTAGGTTCTGCGTACTCCTGAACAGTGTGATCTGATAATCTCTGGGGATGAATTTCGCTTTCATCTTTGCGATCATCCTGTCCCAGCTCTTAATTTTCTATTTTCTTTTGCAGTGCCTATCAGCCTACAACTCATCCCACCATAAGGCTGCATGTCCTTTCAATTTTGTAACAGCATGCCTTACCTTCTTTTCCTCTTCGATATCTTCGTAATCGAAGTAGGTGTCGAGTGCTCGGATCCAATCCAGCAACTCTTCTGCATCTAGAATCCCCTCATAGATGGGAATGTCCATCTTTGTCTTTGAGCTCATTCTAGCGATGGCTCTAATCAACCTCTCTGTTGAGGCATCCTCTGCTGAGACCTCTTATGCCTCGTGTCCAGCCTCTTCTTCCACCTTGGAATCACTGAACTCTACTGCACTAGCTCCGCGTCTCTGCGCAGTCTCCATCTCCTCAAGCCTTGCTCGGAGATCTTGCATTTGGCGATCTAATTCTGGGTTCCCTGTCGGCCTCCCTCTTCTTCGTGCGTCCCTGTCTTCTCGATCAGGTTACTGCCTTTCTCTTCTATGCGGCATGGTGTAATCCGCTTCTCTCTGCTAGCTGAACAAAGAGAACTCTTCTCCCGCTCTGATACCACTCGACTCAACTGCTCTCGGCAGCAGCCGCTCCCACCAGGACCTTCTTTTCTCATGGGCCCGAAGAGTTAAAGGCTTTTCCAACTTCTCTCGGGAGTTATTACTACCCACAGCTATCTCCTCGATGATCTCCCTTTTTTCTTGACGGAGGATCGGGTTTCGAGATATTGCGAAACACGCATACATGATTCTTGTGCAATTCAAAACCATGAACCCCAATGGGTCAACGGGTCAACGCTTTCCACTTCCGTCAAGGTTTTCCCTATCGGGAAATCACTATCCACGATGTCAACAACTTGAATTAGAATTCCCCGATACCTCATGGGCCGATCTCCGACACACGTGTGGACTTGGGCCTTCCGCCTTCGAACTCCGGTACAGCTCCACCTGTACTCCAATAGGTCTTGTGGTCCCACACTACCACATCACCATCGGGATTTCACGGATCGCAAATCCACGATGCAAATTTTTCTTGATGTTCAAACCCCCGAACGTCGAACCCCGATCTCTCTATATCTCACGCCACCTGTCCTGTGGAGATGAACGGCTCCGAATAACTCGGGAAATTGCGACACACGATTTCAACGTGTCTGCGCCTCACCTCGACAAACGTCAAATGTCGATATGTGATGGCTCCTGACTCCCTACATTGAAGATCTCCTCTGCTTCAAAGCTCTTCATGTTCATATCTCTCCTGGGTTTGTTCCCACCGTAACGGAAAGGAAATATCCCTCTTGAGCTTGATTTCTCCCACTCCTTCAGCTGAAGGTTGGCGCACTCCTTGCGCTCAACATCCAATAACTCTCTAAGTATTGGGTCTTCTGGACTCTGTGCACTTCCGGCAACAGTGATCCCTGCCTTCCCTTTCTCAGACTAGCTACTGAGACTCCAACCTTGGCCTACACTTCTCCTGCACGGCTCTAGTAACCCAATTCAACTTCTGGGCAGATGAGAACAAGAGTTCAACTGTCTAGCCTCATCAACACACTCTATGCAGATGAATTTGACTGCACTCTATGCAGGAATCTCCTGGCTCAGACAGAGAAACAATTGAAACTCATTCTCTTCTCTCTCACAGATTCTAATTCAACTATGAAATCACCTACACAACATATCAAAGAAAATGCATGACATAGAGAAAACAACCATGAGCATAATATCAACACAGAAAAACAACACAAACCATGAAGCTGAATCAAAGTCTTTCTTCTGTTAATTCAATATGTACATGGGTGTTCTTCACCAGTTCTCTGCTCTGCTCTTTTCTTCTGAATGCTTGATGATCTGAATCATACAATAATACAAAGGAGGGTTCCTATATTCCGTTTTCCCTCTCGAAATCTGAAGCTATCAATTCTACAATTAATTCCTATCTAACAACATTAAAACTAATAAATGCCTCCCTATATACAATAGAATACAAGTGTGCTTCATTACACTAACTCATTAATGCTTGGCGCAACAAATATCAAGGTGAAATTCAAAAAGAAGTCTGTTGGCTTGTCCAGTTGTCTTTCCCTGCTCCACACGTTGGCTCGCTTGATGAGTGAGTGATGCTCCTGCATCATAGAAGACGATAATATATGCTCGGTATAACTCATATTGGATGAGTCCCTCATCACATGTTTAACGAACCTAATGAAAGAGGGGTTCGGTCCCATATGGGTCCTTCAATTCATATAATTTTACGACCCTAGAGAAGATAAACTCAATAGTCTTTTCACATTTAGAGAATCTAAAAATAACTTAAATAAGAATCTAGGGTTTCTCCTTTTTCATAAATTTAGTCCCCCGAGCCCAAAAAAGTATAAAACATTACAAGGGAGAACTCTTCTAGCCGAGGTTGATTAGAGTGTTTTTTTTATGTAATTAGTCCATCATATCCCAAAAAGGGTTAAACTCACACCGAATAGACTCCCTTTCAAGTCCTTTTAACTAGTGTGAAAGGAAACAAGTTCACTCGAGAATATTTTCATGTTTAGATATTTTGAAAAGAGATTAAAGGAGACTCCAAAGTGTTCCTCTTTCATATAATTTTTAAGATCCATAAAAATTGATAAAAGTATACTCGGAAAATTATTCTCATGTATTTATGAGCATGAGAAAGAAAACATACTAATATCAGCTAAAGAGAATGAGGGGGGGTATGAAAACTAAGTTCCAATGGGCCTAATGAACCCTAAGAAATGAATATGATAGGGTGTATCAGGTAGGCATGGAAATCTAGGACCATTCACAAAAACATGCCTCTCTAAAGGGTAACTACAAAATGGGAGCAGTGTGATGCGAAGAGATGGAATCAAGCATAATCATAATGGCCATAATCAAGAAAAACAATAAATAACAATAAAGAAGTAGCAAGTGCAAGAATTAAGAAGACAATAATATGTTTGCTTCATCTTTTAACGATCATGAAATACAGAAAGAACTATGCTTGAAGTGTTTGCTTCATTTTTTAACGAGCTTGAAACAAAGAATGAAACTGTGTTCGAAGTTGGTTTTATTTTTATTGATATTGAAATAGAGGATGAAATTGTGCTTGGGGTTAGTTTCATTTTAAAACAAGGTTGAAATAGAGGATGAAATTGTGCTCGAGATTTGTTTCATTTTTAAATGAGCTTAAAACAGAGGATGAAATTATGCTCGGGATTGGTTTCATTTTTAAATGAGATTGAACTAAACGTTGAAACTTTGTTCGAGGTTGGTTTCATTTTGAAATGAGATTCACACAGAGGATGAAATTGTGCTTGGGATTGGTTTCATTTTTAAAGAAGATTGAAACTAAGGATGAAACTCTGCTCGACATTGGTTTCATTTTTAAATGATCTTGAAACTAAGGATGAAATTATGCTCGAGTTTGGTTTTGTTTTTTAACGATATTGAAACAGAGGATGAAATTGTGCTCAGGGTTGGTTTCATTTTTAAATGACCTTGAAATAGAGGATGAAACTTTTCTCAGGGTTGGTTTCATTTTTAAATGAGCTTAAATCAGAGGATGAAACCCTTCTCATGATTTATTTCATTTTTTAACGATCTTGAAACAAAGGATGAAACTCTGCTCAAAACTGGTTCATTTTTTAATGAGGTTAAAAAAGAGGATGCAATTATGCTCAGGGTTGGATTCATTTGATAACGATATTGAAATAGAGGATTAAATTCTACTCGAGGTTGCTTTCATTTTTAAATGAGCATGAAACAAAGGATTAAATTGTGTTTATAGTTATTTTCATTTTTAAAGGAGCTTGAAATAAAGGATGAAACTGTGCCCAAGATTAGTTTAATTTTTTAAAGATCTTGAAATAGAGGATTAAATTTTACTCAGCATTGGTTTCATTTTTTAATGATATTTAAATAGAGGAAGAAGCTATGCTCAGGGTTGGTTTAATTTTTTAATAAGATTGAAACCAAAAATGAGGTATGCTTGGAATGATACCCATAGACGGGTTACTTCCCAATGTGATGTTCAAAGCTTGGTACTTTGAGTGATACCGATTGGTGGGTTTTTTCCCAAAATGATGTCTAGATATTGGTACTTTCCCCCAACATGATTTCCATAAGCTAGTCGTTTAACTCCAACATGATGTCCAGAGGATAGAGGCATGCTCCCAAGGCCTCATTTCATCTTTTGACTCTTCTTTTACACCAAATTAGACTCTTGGAGACTAATAGGAATAGATTCACCAAAGAGGGAGGAATAAAGAGGATCAACTAACATAGGTGGAGAAAATTAATGTTCAACTACTAGGTCTACTGGAAGACTCGACTCATTTGGAGGGGAGTCTATTTCATTTTTTAATGATTTTGACACATATAATAAACTTTGCTCATGGTTTTTTGTTTCATTTTTTAACAAGATTGACACTAAAAGAGAATTATTCTCAAGTCTATCTATTTATTTTTTAACAAGCTTGACATAGAAAGAAAACTATGCTCATGGTTCATGATCATGGCTTCCAAGAAGTCTTGATTGGATGGAAGAACAATGTTATGGAAATATATTATGTCAAGAGACTTAGTAAGGGTAACAGAGGAAATATTAGGCTCCAAATATCCTATTGAAGGGTTCACCATGCGAACTACCAAGTATAAGGGTAAATAATTCGATCATACTGTAAGAATTTCCTTCTCATTACTAGTTGAAGGCATGGGACATGATGCCATATAATTAACTTGTGGCAGCAGTGATATCACATTCATATAGGAACAGTTAGGGAAGTCATATGGTTGAAAGTTAGATCAGTAATAATGAACGAAAGTTGGTCAATGATCATAATGTATCCATTATGAGGGAAATGCATCACTCAAAATGGTGTGGGCATGATAGCTTTCTTACTGTAAACATAGTCTCATCCAAGGAATAAATTAAATTGAAAGGGGATTTGGACTACCATAAAATAAATATAAATAGTTCTCCCTTTTAAGGTAATGGGTAGCTGAGGAAGGATCCCTAAAGCTTCACTAAATATTCTATTCAAAATCCAACAAATAATTGGTAATCGACACAAGCTAAGAGGAACACATATATTTCCAAGAGGTTGAGTATAAAATGCTAACAAAAGTTCCTTCCTCAACAATAGTGCGATGTATGGTCATATTGTGAACCTGCACAGTGATTTGGAAAGGCATGAAAGAAGGAAGGAGAATCTCTACAAGTCTATTCCAGTCAAATAAAATGACCTCAGTACTTGTAGGGAGTTCCATTGAACCATGTAAAATTCCCCCTTGACTGGAGAAATCTGAAGTGACAAGAAAAAACCCAGCAATATCCAGTTCACTTTTCAAGCAAAGAGTGGGATTTCATGAGGATTGTATTGGATTGACCACTTCATCAACCAATGGTTGGTTTGACATATGAAAAGTATTTGGAGTTTTTTGTTGGGAAACAATAATTTCTTCCAACTATTTCAAATCTTCACCCATATGAGGGAAAAAGTAAGTGTGGTGCATTTCCCCGTATAACCAATAAGGAATCATGACTTTACCCTTTTTCCCCAGCATGATGATCACTTCTTGATGGGTTGTCATTGACATGACCTACAATAGTTGGCAACATGGGTTGTTGAGAACCAATGGACCACACTTCTAAGACCTTTGGAATACAAGGGACATGATTAAGAAGGTGGTCACCCTTACAAATCCTTCAAGGGAATTTGATCTTGCGACCTATGTTGTTTGAATTTTCAATATTATCATCCCTCATGAAAGTGGCTAGTTGATTTCTCCCTTGCTTATTTTCTTCTTCCTCTTGTATGATTACCATGCATTGTGCATGTGTTTGTTCCATGTTCTTAGTTTCCTCCTCCAACTTCATGATTATCTCTGATGCTTTCTCTTGGAGAGGTTTCATATGGGTCTGTCGTTCCTTCTTCTACATCTGCGCAACTTTTAACTCTACATGTATCTTCTTCATATCCTACGTCCCTTTTAGACGCCAGGTAATGATCATTGTTTTTGGCCTATTCTTGAAGTCTTGGATTGTTTTTCTTTGTATTTATTCCTCCTAGTCCCATTGTTGGACCTACTCATCTTCCTCCAACACTGTCGAAATTTGCATTGCTTTCTCCAATGATTATGCTGCTTTTTTGACTTGTTTCTCCATCTCTGCTAGTTGAGTGCAACTTTTGTTTTCCATTTCTCTTGGACCTTTTGTTTTCCACTTCTCTCTCCTCTATCTATTGTGTGTATTGGTCGATTTTATGCACAATGAGGTTGATCTTCTCCTCTGCACTACTTTATGCTCCCTGTGCATTATTCATGATTCAGTTATATGTTGCATTCAATCCCTGCTCTAGCTTGTCTATATGTTCCTTCTCTTCTTTGGTTTCAGTCATGACCTACTCGAATACAAATTATAATGGTTCCTTGTAGTTATTATTATGTTGCAAGTGTGCTGCGTCTGTTTGTACACACCACTGCACCTCTTGTGCTAAACTGAATTAAAGTTGGTACAATGCCTTGGTTGGTATCCTTTCCAATACCAACTCTACTTGTGCCAGACCCTTCAGTTTTGTCTTGGCTATCATTTCCTCCATCTCCAACATGTTCGGTGTAACTATGAAAACGAGGCTTTCCTACGCTATAATTTGGATGGTATCCTTCTTGTTCGTCGTGACCATTTCCTCTACTTCCTTTCCTACTGGGAATGACTCTGTCCCTCTTCCAAGTCTATGTGATCCTCTAATATGTTCTAGGAACTTCCTTATATCGGCCAACTCATCTTGAATTTGGCCTCTTTGGTGTTGGGTGTCTTCAAACTCCTCAACTGTGTGTTTCTGTACTTTTTTTGCCATGAGGTGGGCATCATCCTTGGAAATCGTATACTTGGGTAGTTTCTTGTGCACCTTGGCCTTCTTGTGAAAACCCCCAGTATGTATGATTGGCCTCTTAGGTTGCAATGTTTCCTGTGGGGTGGATGTCAAGAGGGTTTATTGTGTTTTTGTATCCCCCACTCCCTCTCTTGTTGTTGGGGCAATCTCCCTTTTTCCACCCTGCGCATATTTTTTGTGCTATGCTGGCTTCTAATATGGTTTCATATTTTTAGCCACAACTTTATCTCTTGCGGGTGTCTTGGTTCACCCCACATTTGCCTCTGTACCCTTAGGTACTTCTTGAATTAAGACTCGAATCTTCCAATCATCGTGTTGATCTCTCATGGTCATTTATACGTCTTCTTCCATGATGCAATATTTTAATTGTAGCCACTCCTTTCTCGGATCCCTGCACACTTTGATCCACATGTTGTTCCTTGATGCTTTGAAGTTGGTTATGTCCATCAATTGCACAAACACGTCTGAAGTAATTCTCCAAGAATTCACAATTCTCTCTTGTATTTCATTGAAGTACCTAGAAAATGTACCTATTTTGGAACTTCTATGTTTGGGGTCTGATTTTCTCCCCAACAATGTGAACCAAGTTGTGCAGCACCGACCTATCTGTTCAAAAACATTAGTGTATGGGGTATCCTTCCAACCAATTAATGTGATCAACATAATCAACCATGAGAAGTGGAACTTTGTTCTCAAGTTTCGTGTGTCTTTGCAGTCATCGAGGAATGGGTTGAATAAGTAGGGGGGACAACTAACAGAGTGACACTAATGCATTGTGTTGCAACTGAGATGACCCTGACATGGACTTCCTCCTTGCAACATTTTCGGAGCATCTTGCAAGTAATGAGTTTGGTGTCCATTCATGTCACTGCGTTGTTGATCCTCTTTATAATGATCATGTGCGATCCCCTGTCTATGTCGTATGTTTTCTTCATTTCCTTGGCCAGGGATTTCTCCTTTGTTTTATCATCTTGATACTGAGCGAGATTTTCACCCATAGTTGGAAGAACTGTGATGAAGGATATGAGTTCTATGTCTATTGACATAGGCTCCTCCAACTATTATTGGATAAATTTGTAAGTGCGGACACGAAACAATCTCCCTAGATCCACCTGGATCTAGAACAAAGCAAGACAAAATAATACTCTTTCCCTAGATTTTAACTATTGAATGTACTAGGAAGTAAGAACAAAGGATACACCTTATGGTCACTACCTATGGTCTTTGTTGCTCCTGCTTCACTCCAATTCTCTTGTGCAGTCAAGACCAAGACAACACAAACCAACTAAAGTGAAGAAAGCACAATCTATTCAACAGTCAATCTATGTATATGATCAAGGAGTTATACGATAAAATGGAATTACCTTTATGGGAAAGGGACATATTACTGTATCATATTGGTGGAAAGTAAATATTACAACCTGAGCCTTGATGTTGCAAACTTCCTTTCAATGGCCCCTAGCTCTGACACACACACTTGCTCACTTGTATGAAGAAGATCCACCACCTTTGATAAAATTGTTGGAGTTCTTAGTTGTTGTAGCATCAGTCCTTCACACAATCCTTTTCACTAATTCTCCAATGAATATCTTGCTTGTTTTCTTTCTAACCTTTTCCATGAGAATCCCCTCAATATATAGGAGAGAATGAATTAGTTACTTGGATAAGAATGATCCCAAAATATCAGGAAATCCAGTACTTAGATAACCATTCGAATTCCATCTCATCCTTCTAGAAGATTCCCTTCTAGAAGTTTCGAGAATTCCTCTTTTTCCCTTCTTTAGAAAGTGTTCACACCCTAGCAGTTATACACAGTGAAAACTTCTCGCACCCTGGCTTAAGGTAGCCTGTGAGAATCATACATTCTCGCAGGCAACTATACTAGCAGCCTGCGAACCTTCTTCAAAAATGATATTTTTGGCAAGAGAAGAAAGTAACTTTTCTCAGGAGAAAGTTCTAATGAAGAGCCTGAGTGCACCATAATCAATACATCATCATTACGACCAAAATTATGGGTAATAGAATTCCCCCCAAAGTCTGAGATTGGAACCAGTGATAGTTGATAGACTTTGTAAGCTGTATGTGTGTGTCGAGAACCAGGAGCACATCTAATCGGAAACCTACAAACAATCAAGCATCTGCAGAGTATCATATATATCAATTCTGAGGTAGGCATTCCCATACTCAGATCATAGACTGATGACATTGTAGACATGGGTCATGTCCACCAATCATACACTGTGGATCCATGCCATCAAAATATAGCATAGCCACCTGAATACACAGTGGATCCATGCCGTCAAAATATAGCATAGCCAACTGAATACACTATGGATCTATGCGAGAGATTTCAAATCCAGATGACATAGCCACGAAACATACACAGTGGATCTATGTGTCACAAATTATACATACTCCATCGCAACCTGGATTACAAAGATAATATCCAGGATCTTCAATCTCGTCCCCCAAAATACGAATCTAACCATGTGATTATATGTGTTGAAGTCAAACATGGTAGAAACCACTTGATTACCAGTCATTGATGTAACCATTAACAAGTGCGAGGGAAATCACCATTGATGTCAATGACTCCCAAGGTACCATAGTACAATCCATTGAGTGTGAATAAATGAGTTGATGTCGAACACCCAATGTAATCTTTCGATCAAGGGTCAATTATGTAAACCCACTGTCGAAAGCGAGGAAACCTGCCATTGAGGCATGCAAGTTCCAAGGTACTAAGTAATTTCTAAGTCTTGATTCTGGATAATGAGCTGAAGTCGATGGAAAAAAACTCGTCACAGAAGGGCCTTGATGTATCCCCCATCAATGACACGAAATGAGTAACAGAGTTTGAAAGTGAAACAAAGCATTTTTCAAATTGGATTGGACATAGGGAAGGCCAACACGGAGAGAATGGATAACTACAGATGGCCGACTCAATATAGGTTTTAGATGGACTTCTCTTGAACATATGAATGACACGACCAATTATTTGGCATCATTGACTCAAAGACGACACATTAAATGACTTTGTAATTAATCGAAAGAGAGACAAATGGATTTCCCAAACTGACTTCAAATGATGAATAGGGGGTGTCATGTTCAAGAGTGACACTTACTGCCAATCAATACGAAGATGAACCAGATCCCTTTCCCAAATTTTCCGCCACCATTTATGGCAAGTACCTCTTTATTTTTATGCAAGCTTGAAGAGGATCACATATGCATGTTGATATAAGCTCATCCTTCGGATGAGTCCCTCGGAGTATTTTTAATGAACCCTAAGAAGGATTGGTTCGGTCCCATCACGAGTCTATCAATGTTTGTTTAACGAGTCCAGAGATAGTAAACTCGAAGGTTTTTCAAGATTATAGAGTTTGGAAAAACACTTAAAAGAGAACTCTCTCAGTTCCTTTTTCATAAAATAGTCTGGATGAGACCGAAAAAGAGAGAAATTATCGCTCACCAGACACGTATTTCAAATACTTTAGTGAGCGTGAACATAGAAAGGTCACTCGACGATCTTTTCATGTTTAGAGAGTCTGAAAAGAGCTTAAAGAGGACTCCAGAGGGGTTCCTTTTTCGTATAACCTTGTTGAGCCCAAAAAAATTGTAAAACTATGCTCGATCACGTTCTCTTGTATTTACGAGCGTAATAACGGACAAAAATGATGCTCGAGGTTTTATGTAAAAACCATGAAAAACAATCAAAAACAGGCCAGAACGAAGAAAAATATGTCCATACCCTTGTGTTTAATTATCAACGTCGTCACACCTGCAAGTCATTCCACTCATTTTGATATTAGTGATTAGGTTTTAATCAATAAATAAACATAAAAAACCCAAAATGACATAGTAAAAAGTAAATCAAATGAGTAAATAGTCATTTTTACCATATCATTTCACATTTTCACTATTGAGCTCCAAAACCCCCATTTTACCCTCTGAGTTTGGTGTTAATATTTGGGAGTGACAGGAGACCATTTGACGAGCCGTCTGCTACATTAAGGTAAGATCTTCATTCTTGACATTTTCATGTTTAAATTTTTGATTTCATTGGTTATTTTTTCAGTTTGAAGTTGTTTTTTTAACCCTACATCCGTGTAGGTGTTCTCGCAGGCAGCCCATACAAGGCCTACGAGAATGATGTGTTCTCGCAGGTGAGCCTTGAGCCACCTGCGAGGTGTTCACACTGTGCAAATGAGGCACCTGCGAGAACCGTAGAATCCAATTTTTTTTTAAATATTTAACCAATGAAAAAAGATCCAAAACATGAATAAAATCATGAATTCTCCTTTTATGTTCCTTGTGTAGATAAATAGCCACAAACATGGTGCTTGAGCGGCATGAAAGAGAACATGAGCAGGATAATGCAAATGCCGAGAATCATCCTCCTACCATAGCTGCATTGAGAGATTGTGGGCTCTTAAAATACTTCCGCATCCCAGGCATGAGGGCCCAAGTCAGACTACTAGAGTACGTGGTCCATATGTGGGACATAGATCAGCAGGTTTTCAATGTAGGATCTCATACTTTGTCCATAGAGATTGAGGACATAAACTTTTTGAGAGGATTTTCCAGGCGCGGGTATTATGTTAGTCTGACCGGTAGTAGAGGTGGTGGGCTCAAGATGAGTGAATACTGCAATCAATACTGTGTACCAGAGGCTGGAAGGAAAAAATGAAAAGTTTATATCTGGGGGGTACAAGACTTGACCCTCCGCACTATCATTTTTACCATAGCTCGGATGTCCGAGATTTCTGCTCCTCATATGGCATTACAAATCTACTTCCAGTACGCCATCGAGTGTACTGAGCCTTGAGTATTTAACTGGGTGGATGTTGTACTTCACAGTATCAAAAGACAATTAACCAAATGCAGGCGAGGTGAATTGAAACAATTTGGATATGGTTCTTTACTTGTGTCCTTTGTCCTCGAGAGGGTCCCCGTATTTAGACTACAAGTTGAGTGGGACTTCCTGGGTCCTAGAGATCCAGGGGTGTTGAGGTGGTGTCGGCTCATGGCCCAGCATGTGGAAGGACCAATCGTCAAGTACGACGATATTTTCTTTTATTGGCTCCAAAACCAGATGTTGATGGTCGATGACTACGCTTATGCTGGGTTGGATTTCAGAGGAGATCTAGATTTAGAACTACCTAAGGACGCTCAGTGGGGAGACCTCGGTAATAAGTACACGCATTTTCTCTTTTTAAATGTTTTTGAGTTTTTTACCATATTCAAATGTTTTTTTTTTTTATATATTTATCCAAAGACTAACACAAAATGTTTGTTGATAACACAAATGTTGGACCGTATAGACCTCCTGGAACTTCTCCTATCCAGCGACGAGGAGAGGTAGCAGCAGCAGTACCACAGTATGTTGAAGATTATCAGGTGGTGGAATAGAATTTAGAGGGCTTGACAACAGACATTCCAAATATGACTCTGGAAAAGGTTCCACGATGCGATCAACGTCACACTGTAGGGGTATCAGCAGCTATGGGTTGACTTCTCCGTAGGGTTGCTAGAGAAGTTGTGTGTTACCGTGAACGTCATCCGTGATGTCACTTTGTAGAAGCTATGAGCTTCAAATTTTGATATTTTGGTCTTCGGACAAACTTTTGTAAAAAACAAACTCTTTTGATCGTTATATATACAGATGGCTTCTACCGGTTTACTTTATATTGTGTGAATTTTAATGTGTTTGATTATAAATGGTTCAAATGTCTATCCAATACATAATTATCCAGTGTATCTGTTAATGTATTAAGACATCTAGGAATATGTTGATATTCTATGTGATCAAAATAATGTTCCAAGAGGCAAATTCGCAAATACACCCGTAACAAAGAAGGACTTCGAATAGAGTAGATATTACTTAGTTGTAGTACTACAGGCTGTGAGTCAAGTCGTACAACCAAATGACGAATTCCAGTGAGATAGAATCAACCAATAATTCAATGACGACACTATACTTTGCAATGTTGTTGGTTGCACGACCAAGGCATACACCTCGTAAAGATACAAGTTCGTTTGTTGGGGCATAGATTGCCCACACAACGAAAGCTAGGTTCCAAGTACTACAACTAGCACCATCAGTGAAGCCAATATAGGGTAGCAAAGACTTTGACATCTGGCAATCAAACACAACGTCACATAAGGGCAAAGACCAGATAATGTCAAAAGCAAACTAAAGTAACACACACAAAGTATGATACATAATATACAAGTACTTGTGCACAAATGACTTATGCATAGTACTTCTTCAAATAAAACCCATTTCTGAGTTTACTCAAAGGGATACCATCGTAATTGACCAGCTCATATGCTCCTTTTTCCAAAACTCGGTGAACAATATAAGGACCTCGCCACATTGGTTCGAATTTCCCAGTTCCTAAAGCATCTTGATCTTGTTCATAGAGAAGAACAAGATCACCTTCAAAGAAAACGTGAGGCTTGACATGCTTGTCATATTGCACCTTAACACGTTTCTTCTGGGTTTCTATTACTAGAGTGGCATCACATCGAGTTTCTTCTAATCACATCAAATAAAATAGATGCTCTTCTTCAGCAGAAGTATTGGGTAAGAGTTGGACAGCTAGCTTCAGAGAAGGTATCTCGCATTCTATAGGAAGAATGGATTTCATACCATAGACCAATTGAAAAGGTGTAAACCCTGTAGCGGATTTAGCAGATGTCCAGTATGCCCACAATGTCGAAAACAACATCGTGTGCCATCTTTTTTTATGAATTCCTATCATCCGTCGAAGCATAGTTATAAGAACTTTGTTGATTGCTTCAACCTCGCCATTAGCTTGCGGATAATAGGGTGTTGAGTTATCATGATGAAGACCCAACTTTTATGTAAGTTCAGACATCATAAAATTCCTAAAATGACTACCATGATTAGTGACGATAGCTTGAGGAACACCAAAACGAGCTATGACATGGTTAAAAAGAAACAACGTTGTAGTCTTTCTAGTATTATCGAAGGTCGGCATCGCCTTGACCCATTTTGTAAAGTAATCAACAACTACAATGATGTAACCATGCCCCCCGGCCGAGTGAGGGTGACATGTTAGGAAATCAATGCCCCATTTTTAAAAAGGACTAAGTGAGACCATAGGATGAATAGGAGTAGGATGTGACCGAATTTTCTGATTGTAGGTCTGGCAGGCATGGCATTTCTGAACAACAGTAATGAAGTCGTTGAACAAGGAAGGCCAAAAATAAACTGTGCATAAGATCTTCTGGGCAGTAGCATACCCAGACATATGACCACCACATGCTCTGGAATGGTAGTCATTCAGAGCTTTCTCGGCTTCGTCAAAAGTCAGACAATGTCGAAAAACAGAGTCAATACCTCGACGGTAAAGAGTATCGCCAAGAATAATGTATTGACAAGCTTGATAATGGATGCGACGTCGTTCATTACTAGACAAAGTAGGCCGAAAACTTTGGGTTTGGAGATAGATAATGATATCCCCATACCAAAGATCTTCAATACTAATTAGGAAAAGAGATTCATCGGGTAATGAATCTACTGCTACATTTTCTGTGGTAGAGTGAGGAAAATCACATATTAACTCAGCAAAAACTAAGGATTTCTTAGACGTAGCGCGATCAAATTCCAAGTCAAATTCCTGGAGTATGGCAATCCATTTGGAGTATTTTCCCCCTAGCAATTGACGTGTCAAAATGTGTTGCATAGGGTTGCAATGAGAAATCACTGTAGTTTTCCTAGAGATAATATAATGCCGGAAGTGCTGAATGACTTGAACGACAGCCAAGGCCACTTTTTCAACATGTTGATACTTGATTTCAGTGGATGTGAGACTTCGAATCAAGTAATAAACAACATGCTCATCACCCTTATCATCCTCTTGAACTAGAACCATGCCAATAGTATACTCTGAGGTAGCAAGATAAAGAAAATAGTCACGACTATAATCAGGAGGAAAGAGAAGCGGAGCTCGCGTTAAGGACAACTTCAAAGCTTCAAAAGCATTGTTGGAAAGGGTATATCAAACCAATTTTGTAGCTTTCTTTAACAGTCGAGTAAAACCACAAGTAATCTCGGTGTAATTAGAGATGAAATGACGAAGAAAGTTTGCTTTACCCTGCAAAATTTGCAACTGGCGCAGTGTAGAGGAGGAGGGAGATTAAGAACCGCCTCAACCTTTAGAGGATCCACCCTCATCCCATGACGTGAAATAATGAAACCTAGAAGATGGCCGGATTCTACGCAAAAAACACATTTATGAGGATTTAAACGAATATGATATAACCGACAACGAACGAAAATGGCTCAGAGATGAGTGGGGTGATCGAATCAGCGTAGAGAATGAGCTGGTAAATTGTCCAAATAGGGTTGAACGTTATTCTTTATATCATGAAAAGCATAAGACATAACACGTTGAAACGTCGCGCCAACATTCTTAAGACTGAACGAGAGTTTCCTATAGGCAAAAGTACCCCAAGGACATATAAAAGCAGTTTTATGTTGGTCCTCGGGAGCGATGTTAATTTGATTATAGCCGGAGAAACCATCCATGAGAGAGAATATTTCACTTCCGGCACAGTCATCGACAATCTGGTCGACAAAACGGGTTGGAAATTTGTCTTTGGGACAGGCTTTGTTAATATCCCTATAATCAACACATACACGAATACTGCCACCTTTCTTATCAATTGGAAGAGGGTTAGAAACCCATTCTGTCAAAGCCACCAAATAAATAAAGCCGACTTTTAGAAGTTTTTCAACTTCAAGCTTGATAGCTGCCACTTTACGTGGGTGGACTGGACGAAGGCGTTGTTGGACAGGTTTAGCTCTGGGGTATGTCTTTATCTCATGTACAACAATTGCAGGATCGATACCTGTCATCTCTTCATAACTTCAAGCGAAGATGTCACGAAATTCTTTGAAAAGAGATGTATAGGTGACAATTTCATCGAGAGAACACGAAGCTCCGATATGAACATTTTCAAAAAAGAACTCTCACTATACCAATTAGAGAGCAGAAAATCAAATCATAAAGAATCAAGCAATATCAACCCAATCAACTCTTTCAATGAAAGCAAAAATAAAGAGCAAACCAAATAGTCTTCTCAAAGAAAACGAAAATGTTCTTTCAAACCAATAAACAAATGAGAAAAACCAAGTACTCAACTTTCAACCAATCACTGGTTCTCAACCAATCAAACACACTCAGAATATGAAGTCAGAGAGAATGGTTTTGCCAAGAAGAGTCAAGAAACGAAAGTCAAGACACAAAGGACAAGAAAAACCTGGAAACCCTAAAACTGTTCACGCATGCAAACTAAAGCAAGAAATACATCAATTAGAGGTCCAAGAAACCCATAAGAGGTAATTCAACTGATCTGAGTAGTTAGAAATACCAACAATTAATTTCAAAATTTAAAAAAAACATGTTCGCAGGTAAGCAATATTACACAGTGCGAGAACATATGATTCTCGCAGGTGACCTTTTAGCAAGGTGCGAGGACCTCGCACTGAAACCTATGTGTAGGGTGCGAACCTTACCATTTCTCACAGGCTACAATGAAGTGCAGTGCGATAAGTCCTGAACATATCAAAAAAATTGAAAAATGAAGTAAAATTCAATAAATCTTCTGGACTCAGAAGGTCTATCAGGGTATCCTGAAGACTCAGAGACTGATAGGATAGGAGAAAAATGAAACCAGAGAAAATGGCCACAGAAAAACAAAAAAGGCCACAAAGAGAATGGGATTGTTTCCCAGTGGAGTCGCCAATTTTGTTATTGTATAAATCCGTAAGTGAGAACACAAACTGATCTCCCTAGATCCACCTGGATCTAGAACAAAGCAGGACATAATAATACTCTTTCCCTAGATTTTAACTATTGAATGTACTAGGAGGTAAGAACAAAGGACATACCTTATGATCGCTTCCTATGGTCTTTGTTTCTCCTGCTTCGCTCCAATGCTCTTGTGCAGTCAAGACCAAGACAACAGAAACCAACTAAAGTGAAGAAAGCACAATCTATTCAACAGTCAATCTATGTATATGATCAAGGAGTTATACAATAAAGTGGAATTAGCTTTATGGGAAAGGGACATATTACTGTATCATATTGATGGAAAGTAAAGATTACAACCTGAGCCTTGATGTTGCAAACTTCCTTTCAATGGCCCCTAGCTCTGACACACACACTTTCTCACTTGTATGAAGAAGATCCACTACCTTTGATAAACTTGTTGGAGTTCTTAGTTGTTGTAGCATCAGTCCTTCACACAATCCTTTTCACTAATTCTCCAATGAATCTCTTGCTTGTTGGCTTGCTAACCTTTTCCATGAGAATCCCCTCAATATATAGGAGAGAATGAATTAGTTACTTGGATAAGAATGATCCCAAAATATCAGGAAATCTAGTACTTAGATAACCATTTGAATGCCATCTCATCCTTCTAGAAGATTCCATTCTAGAAGCTTTGAGAATTCCTCTTTTTCCCTTCTTTAGAAAGTGTTCACACCTTAGCAATTATACACAGTGCGAACTTCTCGCACCCTGGCTTAAGGTAGCCTACGAGAATCATACATTATCGCATGCAACTATACTAGCAGCTTGTGAACCTTCTTCAAAAATGATATTTTTGGCAAGACAAGAAAGTAACTTTTCTTAGGAGAAAGTTCTAATGAAGAGCATGAGTGCACCATAATCAATACATCATCATGGCGACCAAAATTATGGGTAACACCAGCCATAAGAATCCTCCATGGAGGACCTCCATCAATTGATTGACGCAGTTGTTTGACTCTTTCCTCCCACCGAAGTAGAAAATTTCTAGAAGATTTAAAATGCATGTGTTGGCCAGGTCGGTTACCCATTGTTTTGTCTGCAAAATTTGGTCACAAAAGGGGCCTATGCCTATGGTATGAAGGTATACCTTCTATGAAAACTCTAGGAATTTTCCAGCATCGGCCACATTGTGGTATGACTACCGCAGTATTTCCACACATCCTAGAAGGTTAGGTGTGACATGCACCCCCTAAGGAATCTAGGTAAGGACTACTATTTCTTCAGGTTGTCGGTGCGGTCACCATACCATGGGTTGTTTTCCCATTCTTCTTGGTGGCTCACTAGAGGTCTCAGCCTCCATCTATCTTTGCTTGGTATCAGATTTTGGTTGGCTAGGAATATCTTCCACCAGACCCTCCTGATACTGCATAGACCCTACTTAGTGTGGTTGTCTCCGTGTGGAATATTTGTTTTTACCATGGTGGCCCCATTTCCTCCATGGGCTCCTCTGGCCCTCGCAGTTCTTTGTGGGCTTCCTACATCTTTGGCCTGTCATCCCTATCTTCTTTCCTACGGATCGATTTCCATGACAGTTGTTGTTGGGGCTCATGTTTCTTCCTCCACTGGTTTCAACCTTACTTGTTCTACGTGTGGTGAGGGAATTTCGTCGACATCGATGAATTCCCCCTATGTGTGGTTTCTGGCTCGGCCTCACTGGTTTCCCGAGGCCCTCTAACCCTGCTATGGGTTTTCCTCACTACTTTTCTTGGCACACACATATTTGGTGGTGCCATCATGGGTACTAGTCGATTTTCTCCGAATGGCTTTGACTGGTCGACACTGCGCACTCATCTATTCACCTGTGCTCTGCGTGCTCTCTATTGTTGCAATTTCATAGTTTCACGATAAGTTATATTTTCCTCATGTTCTCCTTTATATATATCCTTCCATCAATGTTGTGAAGCCTATCATAGAAGTTTCCCTGGTTGTAATTAATGCAATAAATTTGTTTGTGTATGTTCCATTAAATTTCTTTGGAAAAAGACATGATGCGATCCCCATTCTATGGAAAAAGTGGTCTTGTACATGTCTTCTGGAGATATATTGATCTTATGGTAACCAGAGAATCCATCTGTAAATGAGTATGCTTCATGGCCTCCTACATTCTCTAATACCTAATCTGTGAAAGGGGTAGGGAAAGGGTCATGTAGGCGAGCATCATTCAATTTTATCAAGTCTATACAAATTCGTATCCCCCCTTGTTTCTTTTCCTACACTACCATATGGCTTATCAATTCATAATCATCCACTCATTCTATGCTTCCATCTTCTAACATTCTATCAATTTATGCTTTCAATTTTTACTTATATATTGGATTAATTCTATAATGTCTATGTCTTACAGATCTAGCCTTAGGTTTGAGAGGTATCTTCATCTCTCCTATCTCTCCTTCTATTCCTTTCATCTTTGTAAACATTGTTGGCAATAGGTCACTTTACTCGTGCAATAACTTTGTGATTCATTCCACAGTTTTTTCATCCCAGTAGTCTCCAATGCTAGCTATTTTTGGATTCTCAGTTGTCCCAATGTTGACTTTAGTAACCTTGATTGACAACACAACAAGAAGTTCTGATTTCAGAGATGGACCTTCCACCTCTCTCTCATATTCACATTCTATAATATGAATGTTCTGGATGTCATTTTCATCTGGTGCTTCTTCCTGCACATGGTAGCATGACCATAGTTCCTTAACTATCTTTATGTTCTGTTATTGATACTCTCTCATAAGTTCAACCTATGGTTCCTCAATAAATATCACCTCTCTAATTTGTTTGAGTGTTGAATCAATGTTGGGGTTTTCATGTTGAAATGGGAAATTGACTATAAACTTTTCTTGTAGAGTTTTCCATTTTGCAGTGCCTCTGCGCAATTCCTAGTCTACATACGAGTTTGTTGGAATTCCTTCCAATGCGTGGATGAAGTGATGAGTCCATTCCTTTTGTGGTGTCATCCTCCATAGTGTTATTCACTTGTCCAAGTGTTCTTATGGTGTCCCTTGTCCATTATATCTCTTCATCTAATTTCTTCCTTACTCTGGGCCGAATCTAATGTGAAGTAGTCGCTTACATTGGTATTGGTCCTTAAATTTTTCTTTGTGAAAACCGCACCATCTTGGATGTGTTTACTTGAGTACGATGTCCATGGATAAGAGCCTTTGGTTATATAACACTTCATATTTATATCTTGTTAGGAATTATTCTAAGTCATTAACGTCATGAAAAATGGGAGGTTCTCTTATCTCCGTACCCACCCATCTTGTTGTGCGGTCTATTATTGTGAACCTTCTTGTGGACACTTCATGTAATACTTTTTATCATATTTCCAACACCGTACAAGAGTTAGAAGCACATGATGTGATGCTCATCTAGCTCAGTACTCCATCTGCAGTTGGGCTGACATAATCTTCATCATGCACGGTGGTTTTGTATAACTGGTTAATTTCCTCCAGGTCTAAGAAAGTGCATTCTACAAATATTTCTCCTTCTTATGGATCTAATGGCCCGGTTATCAAATTCTCAATCCATCCCAAGCAATGTTGGATAACGTATTGTACCATCTATTATTTCTATTACTTGAAAGTTTTCCTTAGTGTGCACTCCATCTAGAACTATTGTCACACCCTTAAGCCTTCCAATTTGTAGAACTTTGTGTTTGTTTGGTAGATTCAATTGGACAGGTGAATAGGCTAGTGTGGGATCTCCCATGCACTGCCATGTCTTATTGGGTAACAAATTTACCTCATAGCCTAAATCTAGTATGATGGTCCCAATATTGAAATCTCCAATGTTAGCATTCAATGTGAACTCCCTACTTGTCCTCTTTCTTGTATGGAGGTGATTGATTGTTTTATGTTCTAACTTCCCCTCTACTTCTATGTTACATTTTTCTAACACATTTTTCAAACATTTAACAAATGATTGGTCATTCAATAACTTAACTCAGGATTGCAGAAAAGTATTTATGGTAATTACTTGCTCTACAACTTTTGGTTCATTGGTGTGGTCCATTAAGGAGGAAATTTTGTAGATTGGTACGTTCTAGGTGTGTTGTGTGGTTGATGTAGATGGAACGTATTTCCTGTGGAAATCATGTATTTCTTCCTTGAATATTTCTTTTTCTTTCCCCGCATTGAACTGTTTCTGTGGTTCAGTATTCTTCTTCACCCATTGGTGTTGTGATGGATACCTTCATACTACGTCAACTCCTATCTTAGCTCCTCCACGTGCAACTATGTTGATATTTCTTCCATCATCCCTCACCTCTATATAAATCCACTGAACATTATGATTGTTTTGATTTCTCTTTTATTTAAGTTTTCCAAATAATGTTGGAGAGTCCTCTTTATCATAATCAATTGTGCGAAAGTACATGCATGTAACAGGTGGAAGTGGACATTCTATTTCATAATATTCTAGTTTTTGGAATTTACAACACATGAATGGACCTCTTCTTCTCCCAAATCCTCCTCTACCTCATCCTCCACCTATGTATCCTCGTTGATCTGCGAAAGTATATTATGGCTGCACCTTATTATACTGAGGTTGCATAGTTTTATATGGAGGTGGTACTAGGTTAAACCAAGATGCACCTTACCCTATCATCATTTCTTCCTGCACCCTATAAGTATATGATGTTCTTTCTCGCATCAAGTCCATTTTCGCACAGTCTTTGTCATAATGACCCACTATATTTCAAAAATTGCAATATGAACTCTTTGGTATTCTCTGATACTTCTGCATCATGGGACAATGATATGGGTCATTTCCATATGTTTTATATATCTCACACCATGGTACTCATGTTGGCAAGGGGTTTGGTATCCCTGTTTCCATGTACTGTGTGAAAGTTGGGGACTCATTATTGTGATGCCCTATTGTCCTGCATGTGGTACACCAAACAACTTCCCTTCTCTGTTTTCTCTTATTCTGGTTTAATTGGAATGTGAGATTCTTCAGATCCTCCTTAAACTCTTATATTGATGGATCTATCTTCTAATATCGGTTCTCTTTTAGTTGTAGGATTTCATGTAGAGATTATGCCTAAGTTTGAAACTTTTGTTGCCTCAAAATCTATTTCAAGTGTGCTAGCAATGAATTCACAAAGCGATGTCTATGTTGCATGTTATTCATGACATACTTCAACTTACCCTTCAATAGTTTTAACCTCTAATCAATATCCCAAACAGACTCACCTAGTTTCTATCTAAGTTCAATCATCTCATTCATATACTAGTCTTCTGAATTAGGATTCTGAAATTCATTTATCAACAACTTCTTCACCTATGAAATAGTCTATGTTGTTCCTAGTGGATTGTTTACAACTATACTCATGTACCAATCCAGTGCACGCTCTCTTAGCATGATATCTAACCGCACAAGTTTTGTATCCTCATTTGTGATATTCTTTTCTTCCCAAATATTCTCATAGATAAACAAGTGTTTTTCAAGATCACTTGATGCCTCTCCCTTAAACTCTCATAACCTAATGGTGGGATCATGTATTTCCATATTAAACTGTGATTAACTACTTCCTCCATGTGTTGTAGATACTTCACTACTACTTCCTGAATTGGCTCCTCCGGTCACTTTTCCTTGGTTGGGTGCATTTCCTGTTGTATTTATTTCACTAAAATTAGGTTGTCTAAATGATGGTGCTCTTTCTGGTGTATTAGTCACACATGGGTTTATGTGTTCCACACTAACATTGACATTGATAGGATTTATGTCTCTTTTCCTTTCCTTGAACCTCTTTTCTTCCTTTCATATTTTTCACACAATATTTACTCAATCTAATCCATATCCCGAAGATACTCTACCTCTTCTTCATCATTGGCCAAGCCCTCTTTATCTGCTATGGCTCTCTTCTTATTATTCATCTTATATTGGTAGGGTACTCCACTGCATTTTTTTCCAGCTGTTTCCATGATCTTCTTGATCTGATCTTCCTCCATCATGATTGGGTCCAAGGTCTCCTCCTTTATTCCTTTATCCATCTCTTCCTCCATTTCTCCAGTTCTTGTCAGTGCTTCCCCACTTCCCATATCCATGCAAGGAAGTTTAGTTGTCTGATGGCATAGTCATTACACATTTGTTATATAGTAATATCTTGATGGAAGTATATATAGATATGATATACCTACCTTTGTTTCCCTTTAGCATCTCTTAATCTGGTGCATTGTAATACTTCGTAGTATCTATTGCAAATTATGTGATAAATCCTACAACAATACTATCTAGCCATAAATCTATTGCACGTGTGAATGTGTTGTTAATTGTTGTAATAGTGCCATATCCACAGGATTCCACTCAATATGTCTTACTCGATTTGTAGGGTGTTTTTCAATCAATCTCAATGGACACTACTTCAATAGATGTGGGAAAAAAAAAAAAAAAATACATCATGCAAGTCACTAAATACGTACTTGTCTAGATATTTGCGCGGTGTTATTTTAGGGTTCATGTTGTCTTTTTGAGAAAACTCTAGCTCCTTGTTTTTCATCCAGCTTTCAATATCTGCATTCATTGGATTCCATAGTATGAACGTTCCCTTTTTATACCTTCATTATTTTTGTGATTCTTTCACAGATTCCACTCACTCAATCCCATGCAATTCTAGCTGATGATGAAACCATTTTTTGGTTATTACTTTCTCTTCCTATTGTTGGGATGACCTAGGTTTTGATCTAAATAAGCTTCCAACATAAACCTATAAAAATATCGACCCTCTTGGTAATCCAAAAGGAAACACAACACACAAAGTGTACTGCATAGTCTCACCCAAGATAGTTCTATGGGTGAATGCAATGATCAAATGCTTATAGTCTAGGAAAGAGTGGGGATATGGCATTGTATTTCTTCATCTTAGGCCTTGATTTCATTTTTCTTGTTGTTATTCTTATTATTCATTCATCTGGTTAAATTTATGCATGCACCCTACTAGATCTAGAATATAAAAAATATACTACAATTATCCATTCATTCATTCATAGTCTAAACTACTTTGCAGGAAGGAACCATATAATCAATTACAAAACACAACACCTATGTTACTGTGGTTCACCCTCTCCTAGGATACATCCACAAATATCTAGCTCTTATGGTCTTTTATTATGGTTCTGTAATATATGGCACCACGCGCACTACAATCTTCGATCATACAACCAAAAAAATGATTCCCCAATCCTTGTGAGGCTGACTAGATCGAACTAGGCTCCTTAGCATGTGATATAACCCTAAGGATCTATTTTCTAGACTCTCCTACCACTCAACAACTTACAAAAGTTATTGGATATTACAATCTTCTTCTGAACTACGTAAAATAGTCTTTTGTAACATGCTCTCTCTTTTACCAAGACCTCTTAGGTACTTATTTATACTTATTATTGTCTTCTCATCTATTAAAATTTCTTACAAAAACCCTAACCATAATGTGGTGAGGTTTCCATGCATGCATGCCTTTCATTCTTTCCTCACAGATGTCAATTTTCCTTCGAGTTGTACTTTTTTTCATTCTAGGTTTTCCTGTAAAAATAGCATCTCCTCAAAAATAGTCCTGCACCCAACAAATACATAATGGGTGAAGGAAAAGTGTCAACAATAGGTTGATTCTCTTATAGTGGAAAACTTGTTTGGTCAACAACAAGGGCATTCGATACCATGAGAGTGGAAAAATACCATATTGGTAACCCCATGGTGAAACCAGGAAGAGCCAAAGCAATGATGTAGGGAGGAACAACATTTCTAAAACAAGGAAAAAGATAAGGTTTCCCATGAAAATGAACCCCTTGGTTGGTGGCCTTGGGATATTTCTCCATAGATGTGGATTGAAGCTTAGGTCGATTAAGCACCTAAGAGTACACAATACCAAAGTCCATGTGAGAAACAAGAAACAAAAAAATTTCCTTATGACAAGGAGAAAGGAGGTAAGGATATTCTAAAGAAAGGAGATGAGGTCGTTAACAAAGAAATGAGAAATAGTTAATATAATATTCATACAAAAGTCCCCCAAGGTGGAAGTAAGATCTCATAGGAAAATACCCTCCCCATTTGTTGAAGCATAGATTGAATGTTTCTCACAGGTACGATAAGGAATCCCCTTGGTAGTCACATGTGTGAAATCCTATGAAGGGTTAGTATGTTTACAAATTCACAATGAACGACCGGGGGGGGGACATTCAAATGTCCAGACTAGAAAATGGGTATGGGAATTACAAAAACAAATATACGACCCAAAAAGTAAGAAGAAGTGGTGTCACCCTGAAAAATTTCAACTCTTCAAATCCCCAAACTTGCAATAGTCCCACTAGCTTAAAGAAAGAGTGGAAATCTCAATCGATCGCTTCTCTTGATCTGTAGTTTAATTCGTGTGCAAGAGGATGTCTCTCGAATAATGTTAATTGGTACTACCAGATTTTACACTCTCTAGTATTCTATAGTCTCATTGGTATGGCCTTGAATAGATAACTCTCCACCATACTATCAAGGCCCTAAAATCCTAGATTTGTTGGTTTGTTATCAAAGAACAAAAAGTCTAATTTGTTTTACATTAACCATCTTGTTCCTTTGAATTGTTGCTCATTACTCAAAAGGGTGTACGAAGATGAAATTGATGGTGTTAATTACTTAGCTCCAAAACCATGCAGAAAGAATTGAATGCAAAGATTTTATTTCAATGAATTCTATCTAAGGAAAGGATAAGAGCTCTTTTCTTCTTAACACAAATAAATGCCCAAACCCACACCTATGAATGTAGAATGAAAAATTTTTGTTTCTTTCTTTTCAAATTACATGAAAACTCAAAATAGAGTCTTTTTTTCTTTCACTTTCAATCAAAATGAAATGACTCAATGGCACTTGCAAAGAACCCCAAAACTAAATAAGATGAATAAAACAAGTACTCAACTAGGTTGAAAGAATTCAAACACAAGGATGCTTTCAACACTTGTTCAAGAAAGAATCCAAAATGTGAAGTAAAGGAAAACCAGTTTATGAAACCTCAAAATTCAAGTAGCAAAGATAAAATATCAACACAAAGTTACAAAAAGTCCAAAAGAGCTTAGGAGTATACTCAAGGGATCAAAAGAGTTTTCCCAAGAGGAGAAAAATGAGAGACTAAGAAACAAGGATTAATGAAACCTAATCAACCTATATCAAACAAGTAAAACACTTAGAAGATTTTGGAATCATTGTAACAACAATTTAAATAACTACAACTAATGAGGATCAAACTTCTGATGATATGGACTAAGAAAAAGAATCAATTTGACCTAGGTCAATCATGTGCATATCACAGTTTGAAGGAATTGCAAACTCAAAAGAGGCCAAAAAACATATAATAATCATAGAACTTCAATAAATCACAACCACAATCAACCATGGAGTATTCTAATGTAAAGGTCCAAGACAAAGAACTGATAGAAAGGAGGGAAAACAAGTCCCAAGGGAGATTAACTAGGATTATCGCTCCCTAAAACACTTTGGGGACATGATGATCATGGAATTATCGCTCTGTACTCTGTTGTGGAGGAGGGATGAAGTCTTGAAAGTGGTGCAAAAAAACATTTTTTTCCCAGATCTAAGAAAAGGTCAGGGGTTTCACTTAGTGAACTTCCTAATGATAATTATGGAAGGGGATAGACTAAATAAAAAGCATCCAAATCAATAGGATAAAGTGACAAACAAGACTAAAAAGGATAGAAAACACCAAGTAAAGACTAATGAGAGATTTGTCTAGTGGATTCACAAATTTTCTATTGTGGCAAAATTCCCTGTGTGGATAGGTGAAACACCCCTTGGATCAAGACCCCTATTTGATTCAAGACAAAAGGAAACAAATGGTACACTACTTTCCTTCTAGACTTATCTCAAAAATTAGAATGCGAATATAGGAACATATGAATTACCTTTTTACGTCGCTTTTCCTCTCTACTCCAGCCTTTGATATTGATTTCCAAGCTCCGAGGTGCAAGATAATTCCTACAAGGAATAAAATGAAACCTCCTTCTTCCACACTATATTGTTAATAAGAACCAAATCTATATCTCATGAATGAGAAAACAATAGACATGCATATATCGAATACATAGGCATGAGAGGAATACACCAAGTTATGTATTAATCGAAAGAAAATAACATTGAAAAACTTACAATCCAAATATTGATGTTGCAATAGATCCTCCAAGATCTCCTCTCCATCTCCTTATATCTCAAGCAATCATAAGTATGACTCTCTCAATTCTCCTCCCCTTTCACTCAAGCATGGCCTCCATTATATAAACATTGAGGACTCACAACCGTTGGATAGTTTTGAGGAGAGGATGTGATCAAATGAGGATTTATCTCAACCAACAATATTGACCTTACCTTGAATAGGAGATATCTCGAACCAATCCCTTAACCAACTAAAAAATTTCGGAAACAACCTCACAAAACAAGGCATGAGGATTGCAACTACTTCTTCATCCCCCAACAATTGTGCATATGGATATGCAAAATGGCTTATCGGTCCCTAAGAAACTCTGGTGGAGTGATGATTAGGTTTTATCCCTCCTTATATATGGGCAGGGGGGAATGGATCTCAAACAAGGCCAAAATTTCAAGGAAAAAATGCAGTATTTCGACCTCCAACTCATAGGATTCCCTTTATAATCGTCTAGGGATTACGACATACATTTTTCATCGTGACAAAATTGTGACACTTAAGTGTGAAACTTAAGTTTGACACTTAGGTGCAACATTTGGTTGTTTGACACTTAGGTGTATGACAATTGTGACACTTGCGACACTTATGAAACTTAAGTGAGACATTTAGTAGTGTGACACTTATGTTTGTAATATTAATCTGTTGGATTGAATTATATTAAAACTTTAATTCCTTAACTACAATTAGAAAACCATGGGCCCATAAATCGTGTGCCAAAACTGCCCAAAATGGATGCAAAAAAATCACATAATTTTTTTTTCTCAGGATTTACACCGCCTCCTATGACCCCCCTATTATTCATGTCACAATGTAATAGTTTGTAGGGATAATCACACAAAGAGTAAAAACCATACCAAATATTAAAGAAGTAGGATCCAAACATGGCTGAAACAAGACCTCTGAATCAGGAAGATAATCAAGCTCCAGAACCAACATCAATGATTTGGGAATTAACTATCACCTTGCACTCCAATCAAAGAAAAATGAGTCCTAATCTTGGTTTCCTTTTGGAAAAGACTTGTGGAACATTTCTTCTTTCCCTAAAATGTCAATAAGCATAGTAGTATGGGCAATGATTTCCTAATTTTTCCAACTTATACCCTTGCTTACATATTCCAATTTTCCCTTCCAAGATCTGTAAATTCTTTGTTCGTAATGTTTTTATGGAAAATTTTAGATTTGGAATATAGAGACACTATGGTTAACATGGAGTGCAAACAAAAAGGAGAATGATGGTGGTAATAATAAATAAATCCCCAGAAGGTAGGGGCACATAATGAGTAGCTTTAAGATTTTTGAAAAATTATTTTGCTTCTCCTAGAGGGATTTCCCCTTGTCCCTTAATGATTTGGGTGTCCTTTTATTCACTAACCTATTCATCAGTTATGATTTGGTTTTCTATGTGAAATTTTATGGGGATATTCATTTAAGTTACGTGATGGAAATGATCTGGGTTCTCAAGCTTATAGTTGGAAGATTCCTTTTCCATGGAGTAATATTTCATTCATCCAAACTTTTGGACTCGTAACCTTTTAGATACAATACAACCATATTATACCTTAATATATTATATTCCATCATCCATATTTTACATAACATAGAATGCATCATGGTAATTGTATTGTATGTCCAATAGAAAGTCTATCAATATCTATAAATCTATCTATTCTTCAATTGGGACTTCAACTTGATATCAATATTAGAATTCATACAAAGCATGTTTACAACATTTACGTTACATGGTCATTTAAATATTCTCACATTGCTCTATGCCTATCATACTAACCATGCATTTACAAGTTATACACAATATCATCCAATATGTTGTAAAGGTAAAAACTTGGGTGTTAAAAATATTGTTCATATCATTCACTTGTTGGATTAGTTCTTCCCTCATTATCTCTAGGATTGAAAATTGCATCTCAATGTTGTTTCCATCACCAATCTCTTTACACTTCAATAGAAGCTCTTCCCATTCATTCATTTGAAGTGAACACTTCAACATCATCTTCAAGGGTATGATATTTTGTTTTACAGAGGGAACACGATCATCAGCTAAATCCCTATTCGCATTCTGTGTGTATGTTCTCAGGGGGCAATGTAAGCGGGGGGTGGAGAAGTTGTATGGGAATAATTATATGGATTTTTCAAGTGGGTATATTAATTTAATGTATGCCAAGGATACTTAACATTCATGATGCACGGGTAAATCAAAGTGATAATCCAACTTGATACCTCCTTTTTACATTTCATTCCATTTATATGACACATGCCAATGAGCCTACAGTTGTGCACACATAAATACTAATAATATTAAAACCTAATCAATTTTATGATCTTTTGTGTATCCATATTTTATATTTTCCTCGTGTACACACTTATACATAGAACACTTATACATAGAAAACATGTATTTAAATTCTGAAAACACACCTACACATTAAAGGACATGTAATTCAAGAAATCAAATACAAATTCTCCGAACACACCTACACATGCAAAGTATGTATTTGAAGAAATCGAATACATTAATATTTTTGAAATTAATTTTTGGTTTGAATAATCTCATTATGGTATAAACGCGTTATAACTTCTTTCCTTGATTATTAAATGATCTAATGTGATTATTCGAGAATATCCACAAACAAAATGACAAGTGTATTCATAATTCTACATCCCTAACTTATATAAAACTTTAGACATCGATGTATGGTATTCCATTGCTTTAACCGTCGATGTGCTAGTAGTTTGTGCAATCATTTCTTTGGAATTGGAGGTAGCAACTAACTAAATAATCTCTCTTTGGAATGGGAGCTGGCAACTAGCTAAATAATGTTAGCACCCTTAATCTATCGATAGGATAGTTTATAATCTTGTGATTGTCTATATTGGCATACTTCAAATGGCACACGCTCGAAATATGTCTTCACCTACCCAATTATAACATCATAGAAAATGGCATGAACATCAAGCATAAAGCTTATTCATCTCTTGGTGGTGCGACTACCTCTCATTCATATTGTGTGTATTGGCATTGAGAGTTACGTGCACTCTATGGCATAAAGATTAAAAGGATACCAATGATAGAGTATTATTCAATTCCATGTAATGGTTAAACGTTTTATTTTTGGTTTTGTTGAAAAATCCCTAGAAAATTTATATCATATAAAGTTACCCATTAAAATCTGTAAACTCAATTATTGTTTATTAAATTAAAAAAAAAATTAAAAATGTTTAAATTAAACTAATATTAAATATATAAAGTATATAAAGTAAAAACAATCTTTCTTTCTTTTTTTTATTTTATTACAAACCCTTGCACTTCTATTAAAATTGCCGATATGCAGCTCTCGGAACTATCATAAATAAGTTAGTATATGAAACGACAAAATGCGTAGGCACTGCGATTAAAGTTGGCAACTTGCAACTCCATAAATAAGCTAGTACATAAAACTACAAATTGCATAGGCACTGCTATTAAAGTTGCCAATATGCAGCTATCTTAACTATGACAAATAAGCTGGTACATAAAACGACAAATTGCATAGGCTTTATATTTATTTATATAGATTTGTATGGGAAATGGCAAGGCTAAATTAACCCAATAATGAATAATGAGGTGGCGATGTTTTAGGCCCTTCTTTTTATATTAATTTATAGTTATTAAATATTTCCATTTAAAAATTTTCAAAATTATAATTTTAAAATTTTATTGCAAATACACTCAAATAATAATCTTTTATTATTATTAGAGAAATAAACGATATTTATGAAGATCTCAAGATATGGTATTTATTTATTTTATCAAACCACGATGATAACAAATTTTTGGTGGATGGACATTTTTTATTAGCATCTTCAAATTTATAGAAATATCTCTTTCTTATTAATGTATTAATACTTTAATTTATACATTACAATAATAATTTATTATTAATATTAATATTAATACTTTAATCTATACATTACAATAATAATTTATTGTTAATATATTAATACTATACTAATGTTTTACTAACTACATTAAATTTAATTCAATGTATTACTACTTTATTTATGTATTATTAAATTTGTAATTTATTAATATATTAATACTTTAACAATGTATTAATTAATAATATATTAATATATTACTTTATTGCATTGATTAATTAATACATTACATTATTAATGTATCAATCAATTTTTACAATAATATCAACTAAGATTTTAGTTTATATAATATATTTATACATTATTATTACACTAATACAATACATTACATTATAATTAATTTCCTATTTTGATGGTTTATCCATCACGTTCATCCTTAACATATCCTGAGTGATTTGATTCACCCTATGTGTTTGTGTTTGTCCATTGATTCTATGTGTTAAAATTCAAATTTGTTTCAAATCTAGTAAATAATCCCTTTCAAAAGTTTGATATAAATTTTGGATCTTTGTGAAATACAATTGTCTTGTGTATACCATGCAATCTAACAATTAATAAGTTACTTTATATAATAGTGTAATTATCACTTTAATTTATACATTACATTGATATATTAATCTATTATCAATGTTACATTACATTACATTTTTTGTTTGTTTGTTAATTTGTGTGGAAAATCACCCGGGGATTGCACCCGGCCTGAGCCACACCAACCCTTAACATGGTTGGATTTTTTGTCCCAACAAGTTTAGAACGGATGACTTTAACATCACGGAGTGGCTTAACAACACACTTCGTCACTGACTGTCCTACACCTCAGGGACTACATTACATTACATTAACAATATTAATAATATATCATTATTACTATTTTATTAATGTATTTTTATTGTATTATTTTATTAGTGAATTAATACTTTATTATTTTAGTGATGTATTTATTAATAGATTTATTGTATTTAATGTATTAATTTATTTATTAGTATATTACTTTATGTGCATTGATTAATTAATACATTACATTGTTAATATATTAATGAATTTTTACAAGTGCCGTGTAAATGGAAGGAACTATGTAAAATGAGGTCTCAAGGTCGATTCTCACCCCGATTTACTCGGAGGGCGTGCTTGCGGGCTGTGTGTTTATCCCTATGGTTTATTTATAAGGGTTACCGATTCCCCTATGATAAAAAAAAAATATATATATTAATGAATTTTTACAATAATATCAATTAATATTTTAATTTACATTATGATTACACTAATACAATACATTACATTAATAATTAATGTAATACATTGTAAACATCAATATGTAATACATTTTTAGTCATTCAACAAATGGTGCCATTCTATATCAACCACTTTTATAAAGTGATTATTACTAGTGGTAAATAAATTTAAATAATAATTAGAAAAATAAAAAATATTTATCAATACTTCAAAAGATTTAGAAAAATGCTATTAATTTTTTTTTCAAACAAAAAAAAATAACAATTTATTTTTGTAAATGAACTTTGTTTTTGTAAATGAAATTTATTTTTGCTTAGCATCTTCATGTTTATAGAGATATCCCTTTCCTAAACAAGCACCAATGATACCAATTTTTTTTTGGTAAATGGACGTTATTTTTGCTTAGCATCTTCAGGTTTATAGAGATATCCCTTTCCTGAACGAGTGATATTTGTGCACTCTAATTCCTTCTTTTTGGCTCGTAAAATTATTAACCTTCCTGGACCAAAATGAATTAAGAAGCGCCTGCTTTACTTTGCTTTCGCTCAATTTGTACGGAGATGCCTCTGCCTTGGATGGTAATGACATAACCTACTCCTTTAATGGCTTGTCCGGGCAAGTTGTTCTCTGCTTTTCCTAGTAAATAATTAGATTCTTATATAGATCAGACCACCCTAGAGGGACGCTAAAAGAAAAAATGCCTTTAAGTCAATGGTTATCTAGTAGATCCATTGTCTTTAGTACGGAAATCCTATAAACTGGAAAACGAATCCTCCAAAATTCGTTTCCATTGCTTTTATAGATTTCGTTGAGTGGTTAAATAAGTTCTTTTATGTTAAGTTAGTCCTTCAAACTCGGCAATCTTGAACGCGTCAGCTAAACGCATATAGTGGGAATCATCAAATTTGAACTTGGAGGTTCTGTTTTCCTTGTAGCAATTGAAGACTAAATAGAGATAAGAAACTCGTGCCATGTCGGTGGGTGCCCTTCTTGCCCAGGCTGTCTGCCATGAACTGGTGGGTTCGTGGTTTGACGAACAATTATAAATGAAAGAGACTAGCCGGTGAAACGAGAAAGTTTTGAGATGCAAACCAATCGAATGGAAGATGCCGTGTGCACGAAAGATGACCTAAATAGAAGAGGTGATATTATAGTATAGGAGAGACGCAGACCAAAGTGGAAGAGGATCTAAACATATATAAGGCAAAAAAGTGAACGACATCGACCGGGCATATTATTATTTTTCACGAAATATAACCGGAATAGAAGAGTATATATTAAACCAAGGGATTCAAAGGACAGCACAAGAGGATCTAAAGATACAGCACAGAAAAAAGTGAACGAGATCGACAGGGCATATTATTATTTTTCTCTAGACAGTTCGACAACAATAATTGTTTTCACTGATGTATTTTGAATCGATTATAATTTAAAGACGGCCAGCTCTCTTCTCAGCCACTGTCATACTTCGCGTTTAGAGAAAGTCGGTAACAAGAGAACCAGATGTTAATTCCTCTTGAAATACTCAAGATGCCGAATAATTTATTACAAATTCTTTGTTAAACAATTCACTTTTAGTCTAGCTCGAGAAAAAAACTCAGGAGGCAATCACTTGTCAAAGTCATCATGAAATTTAGAAAATAAGAATGATGGAAGCAAAGTAAACGCAAGCTAATAATTTAGGATTGTAACTGAATGGCAAGAATTTGGCACATGAAGAAAGAAATTGCAATACTTCTCAAAATATGTTCGCCGTGCCGTGCCCAACCGTCGGTTCTATTACTTTATGGTGTTTGTATGGCCATTCACTTGTAACAGGAATAAATAATTTTCTGAATGTAGGGTTTTAGTGGGAAATTTATTAAATAATTCCGGAATCGATTTTTCGTGGACTGGACTTTATAGCTAACATATAAATAGGATGGCTAGGTTTAAACATTTCATCAATCGAATTCTCGTCTAATGCCGTATAGGTCTGTTGCAGAGAGGCATCTTAGTTTAGTCACTTGTCTTCTCTTCTCTTTGCGAGAGTATCATACTCTCTCTGTATAATACGTTACAGTCTGTGCTTTTTCTTTTGTTGTGATAACCACATCGTGTTCAAATAGAGAAGTTGGCTTACGTAAATTACTTCTTGAATGATGAAGATCTGTGCTGTGATTATTTTATTGTTGTTTGCAGCCCCGTTAGGCGAGGCTTCTAGGATTTTCGGCTTCAAGCCATTCTCTCTGAAAAACGATTCGCAGGTTAAAGCTACTCCTGCAGTCGAGGAAAGGACTGCCGAGAAGGTTGTCCTGGAGATGAACGAATGTTTTAGGAAAAGAGCGAACCTTGAAAAGCATCCTGGTTCAGAGGCTAGCTTGAAGCCGAATGTATCGGCAAAGTCGAAGGCTTCAGATCAGCGTTCTGATGAACTTCTTCAGACAATCCTTCTTTCTCTAAAATTTAATGCGGTTCAACATGAGAGAAGAAATCTGTTCGGCCATTTCAGCCGCTAGGTCACAGCCCTGGGATTGGTCACGAGAATCCGCCTGGATTGAAGCAGTAAATAGCGGAAGCTGGCGAAGCCATTGAAATGCACGCTAATATTTCGAAAGGAAGACCTCACAGTTAGTAATAGGCCGTTATATTGTTTTTCAAACATGCACGGGATGGCTAGTTGTATTGTCTCTGATATTATACAAAGTATTGTGCAGTTAACAGCTCAAATCAGAATATGGTGTAAGATGTACAGCTTTTATATATGAAATAAAATGACAGAGATAGTTGTAAACTATAGATATATTGCTTTAGGATATGAATATATCTCTTTCATGGTAAATGGCAATTTTACTCGTCTCTTAAAATCTATTCTCAACCGCCTCTGGTCTCGTCATGAATTTGGGGAGTTGATCTTCAGTTAATAATAATGTTTCACATGCAAATAACGTTTTGAATGACATAAGCCGGCTAAGCCATTGAAACGCATGCTACTATTAGGAAAGGAAGATCTCACAGCTAACTTTTCTAATAAGCAGTTGAATTGCTTGTGAAATATGCATGCGATGGCAAGATTGTATTGTCTATGCGATGGCTAGATTGTATTGTCTCTTGTAGTATACTAAGTATTTTGTGGTTACCAAGTCAAATCAGAATATGGTGTAAGATATACACGTTGTATCTATTAAAGCACAGCCCTTAAATCGCTGATGGTGAACGCCTAAAGGGTTAAGGCTGGTAAAAGTAAACCACTTCAGAATATGAAATGGTTGATTGTAATTATGGGGATTAAAGGAAGCTTTTAAAAATGCTATAAAGTTATGAACATGAGATATAGATATAGTTCATTAATTTCGAAGGATTAATAAGAATATATTAGCATCTTCTATTGATAAACATAAGATTGAAATTTATAGTTGAAATTTATAGTTGAAATTTAAGATTAAAATTTATGGTGTAACTAGCCCAACCACTTACTGTGTTGCTAATAAACGCCAAGAGCCACCGACATCCACTACCGACATCTAGCAACCTGCCATTGCCAAGAGCCACCGACATCTACAACCAACATCTAGCACCTTGCCATTTTGCAACGCATCATATACGTGGAAAGGAGGTGGATAATATGTGTTGATCAGGTGTCCTAATGATTAAGAGATGCAAAATGGCATGGGCTAAAGTTTTTTTTTTGTTAATCCTGATCTTTAATTTGTGGATACGAAGAAGAATATTCTTGTATCATTAAATCTCACACACATGGCTGAAAAAACGAGAAAGCTAAGCAGACAAGAAAATAGAACAAACAGATCTGAAACATTGTATTAGATGATAGGCTAAAATTATAAAGAAGAAACATAACAACCAAATAAAGAAGACACGAACAAATCCTAACGATTGGTACAGCTAGCTAGAACAACTCGAAGTGTAGAGTCACACGTTGTTTAGGTTACAACTAACACTCCCTCTTAAACTCAGCAATTACAAACATGATCGATAATGCCCAAGTGTGGTATTTGAAAATCAAAAATGGTTTTTTTTTATGGCTTTGTAAATATGTTTGCCAGATGATCTCATGAGCCACAAAATTGAAGCATGATTTCACCATTATTGACTAGCTCGAGTATGAAGTTATAGCGAGTGTCAATGTTCTCGCTTTTCTTATGAAAAATATGGTTTTTTGATAAAGCAATTGCTGAAGTATTGTCATAGAAGATAGGAGTTGGCTCCTATGTGACATGTCATTCAATAGTCTTTGCAGCCGCACAACTTGACAGGAATCTGAGGACTCTCCCTCTGCAGAAGATATTGAGACAATGGATTGTTTCTTTGATGCCCACGAAATCAAATTTGTGCCTAGGTGAAAAACATACCTTGAGATGTTTTTCCAGTCATCTAGGTTGCCTACAAAATCACTGTTAGTGTAACCAAAACAATGATTATCATTATAATGAGTGTACCATAAACCAAAATTGAGAGTGCCAACAACATATCTCATAATCCTCTTGGCCGTATTCCAGTGAGAATCTTTGGAAGATTCCATTAACCTGGAAACAAAGCTAGATGCATACATAATATCCAGACTAGTAGCTATAAGATACAATAGGTTGCTTACTAAAATTTTGTAAAAGGTAGAATCCACTGTAAGGACTTCATCTTGCATTGCTCAATTTTGTGCCAAGGTGACGCCAATGCACACTCCCTCCGCAACCCACAGGACGGAAGGTCCACGTCAACACATGATCTTCTCTTGCCACTGGTCCGAAGAATTCTAAACAACTCTTCTATTTCTCTATCGGGAAATCTGCACCCACAACAATCCTCATGGGATCCCCTCTTTGCACTTAGGAGATCGGACTTCGCAACTTCGCGAGGTCAGTGGTCGAGCATTGGAATCTCGAATCCCTGAAACCCAACAATAGTCAATGATGACTGTTTCCTTTTCCCTTTCGGGATTTTCCCTATCGCGAATTCGGCGCTCGCGATGTCGAACAACTTGTCTCTCCGACTCCCGAATCCTGATTTTCCGAAACCCCGACACACGCGCGAGTTTGACTTTTCAACGCTGCTTCACTTCTGTCGGGACTTCGGACTTCGCGAGATCGTGAATCCTGATGTAGTGAGTTTGGGACTTTACCCCACGAAACTCCGAAATGCTATGCCACCTGTCCACTCGCTAACCCTTGTGGCCCACACAATCCTCTAGGATTTCGGGATATCGCGTTTCGTGATATCGCGATTCCATTTGCAATGTTCATGGGACTTCAACCCTCGAAAACCCGATATGAAATTCCATGTGTAAATCTGACGGTCCTCGTGGCTCGGATCTACAGTCCTTCCCCTCCTGAGCTTAGAACCCTTTGAAATACTTGTGGTATCTCTCTTTCTCTTTCGTGAGATCTGACGGCTCACGAGAATTCACGAAATCTCCTCCGAGAATTTCGGTCGTTTGTTCTTCCTTGACGTTTTTCTACGAATGAACTAAGTGTTCCTTCACAACTCGTCCACATGCGGCCCGATGTTGCTACACTTTCAACGACCTTTGAAGACTTCGAACTCTCCCTGAAATTTCCACGCCTCTGCATCCTTTAGGAAAATGCACATGCACGCACTCCTTGCAGCAGATTTCCAAACACCTTCAAGTGTTTGAATTCCTTCGACCCTGCGCACGCCTGCAACATTAGTCCTTCAAAACTCTTCACTCAGGTTTACAACCCTAATACTTTTGCTCGGCTTGCGCACTCCTTGCACAACTCCTGTGCTCAACTGCACTTTGGGTGAATGAGAACAAAGGTTACCCTATCTGAACCATTTGTCAACGCACTCCTTGCAGGAACTCTTGCTCACATAGAGAAACAATTGAAACTCATTCCTACTTCCTTTCATACTTCAAACTCAAAAATGAAATCATATACACAGGATATAAAGAAAATGTATAACAAGAAGCAAACATTCATGAGCATATCATTCAACATCAATACACAGAGAACAAACATGAACCCATGAATTTGAATCAAACTCTTTGTATTAATCCAAATATATGTACATGGGTGTTCTTACACAGCTCTCTGCTTCTTTTCTATGCTCTTCTTCCCAATTATTTTATAATACACAATGAGGGTGTCTATATCACGGTTCTCTCTTGCGCTCTAAAATTGTCAAATCTACACATTCAATTCTACCTACCTGCATTAACTACTATAAATGCCTTCTACCTACTAAGGACGAGAGAGAATTGCTCATGGTTCGTTTACATTATACAATGGAGCTCCTTCTTAATGACTTCATTTAAGATTGTGCATCAACTTCAAGGTAATTTCAAAATTTACACTGGCGCTTGTCCAGCTGTCTTTTGCCTTCCGCGCTGGCTCGCTTGATGCTGGCGATGCTCCTGCATCATACTCCCTGGCTTGAAACATTTCATGGGCTCCTGTCCATGAGTTCACACATGGTCTGTCCATGCTTTTGGATCTCCACTTCGCTCTCCCAGCTGGCATCTTCAACTGGATGGCCCTTCCACTTGACTAAATACTCAAAATATTCTTTCCGCCTGGTCTTCTTGCTTATTCTTTTATCCAGTATGCGCTCTATCTTTGGCTTATCTGCAACTGGAATTTGCTTTGTCATTTGGATCACTGGTTTCTCATTTCGAGTCTCTACTTCCCCATCTCTATATGGGTACAAATCAGAGATATTGAATATCGAAGAAATTTCGATCCCATCGAGTAATTCAATCTCGTAAGAGTTCGCCCCAAATTTCTTCAAGACCCTGCATGGCCCGATTTTGTTCATCTTCATCTTATTATATGTTCCTCTCGGGAACCTTTCCTTCCTCAAATGTGCCAGAATCAAGTCACCAACCTCAAACTAAATTTGTCTCCTATGCTGATCTGCTTTACGCTTATACTCCTGGATTGAATTCTACAATCGCTCCTTCAACTGGCTGTGAAGTTCTTTCATCACCTCTGGAATTATTCTGCACTAGTGCTCTTAGTCGCAGTCTGTTCTGAATCCCTCAGTTCAGAAATTCCTCTCGGCTGCATGCCATAGACAATCTAAAATGGACTTTTCTCTGTGCTCTTGTTAACTGAGTCATTATAAGCAAACTCTGCCTTTGGTAATATGTTGTGCCACTGGCTGTGGTGTTCTCAGCAATTCTCCCAGACTTATGTTCACCACTTCTATCTATCCATCCATCTGAGGATGATAAACTGAACTAAATAACAAGTTAGTTCGCAGCTTCTTCCATAAGGTCCTCCAAAAATTCCCTATGAACTTAGTATCTTGATCTGAAACTATACTCCTTGGAAAACCATGAAGTCAAATGACCTCTTTGAAAAACAGGTTCGCAATGTGAGTTGCGTCACTGGTTTTTTGACATGGAATGAACTGTGACATCTTGGAAAATCTATCCACCACCACAAAGATTGAATGAAAACCTCTTTACGTTCTTGGCAACCCCAATACAAAATCCATGCTAATTGCATCCCACGGCCTCTCTTGTATGGGCAATGGTTGATAGAACCCCACATTCTATCTTCTTCCCTTCGAATGATGGCAAATTTTGCATCTGTCCACGAATCTCTTGATGTCTACTCGCATTCCCAGCCAAAAATATGACTCATTCAGCTTTGCGAACGTCTTGTCGTGACTGAAATGCCCTGCCAATCCTCCACTGTGTTTCTCCTTTAACAAGTTCTCCCTCATGGAGCATTTTGGAATACACAGTTGATTGCCCTTGAACAACAATCCTTCTTGGATCATGTATTCGGCCCATTGGCTTCTATCTCTGAGAACTGGATTCTCAGTTTCTTCATACGCCTCCTTAAAATCTTGATCATCTGCGTACATGTCCTTGAGATCATCAAAACCCAACGTTTTGACTTTGAACTCCTGCAACACCAAACACTTCCTGCTCAAAGCATCAACAACTTTGTTAGCAGTACCAGAAATATGTTTAATCACAAAAGTGAAATTCTGCATATATTCGACCCATTTGACATGTCTCTGATTCAACTTTTCTTGTTGAGTTACAAACTGCAATGCATGATTGTCACTGTATAAGACAAACTCTTTCGGGATCAAGTAATGCCTCCATTTCTTCAACGCCTATATGATGGCATAAAACTATTTATCATAAGTGGAGTATTTCACTTTCTCTTCATTCATCTTCTCACTGAAGTACACTATCGGCATGTCTTCCTGACTCAAGACTGCCCCGATTGCAAATCCACTTACATCGCATTTCAGTTGAAATGTCTTTTGGAAATCCGGCAACACCAAAACTGGTCATTCTATAATCTTCCTTTTCAACAAATTAAAAATCTTCTCAGTGTCTTCTGTCTAGTGAAAAGACTTGTGTCTTTTCTTCACTGTATCCATCATCGCTGCACTAATTCCACTAAAATTCCTGATGAACTTTCGGTAGAAACTAGCTAATCCGTGAAAACTTCTCACCTCAAAGATATTCTTTGGTTATGGCCAATTCTTGATTACCTCCACCTTGTCTGGATCCATCCTCAACTCATTTGCCAAAATAACAAACCCAAAATAGATGAGCTTTGTTTTCATGAATGAGGACTTCTTCATGTTTATCAACAACTTCTCCTGTTGTAGTCTCTGCATCACTGTAGCCAAATGATTCAGATGCTCTTCCACTATTTTACTGTAAACCTGTATGTCATTCAAATACATGATAACAAATTTTCTGATGAACTCCCTCAGGACTTTGTTCATCAACCTCATGAAGGTACTTGGCGCATTTCTTAAGACAAATGACATAACAAGCCATTCATACAACCCTTCATTGGTTTTGAATGTTGTCTTCCATTCATCACCTTCTCTCATGCAAATTTGATGATAACCTCTTTTCTAATCAATCTTTGAAAAATACTTTGCTCCACTCAAGCAATCCATCAGATCATCCATCCTCGGCAATGGAAATCTATACCTGATGGTTATCTTGTTAATCGCCCTCGAGTCAGTACACATCCTCGAGCCTCCATCTTTCTTCATACTGAGTATTGTTGGAACAACACATGGACTCAAGATTTCCCTGACCAATCCTTTGTCCAACAACTCCTTGACTTGTCTTTTAACCTCTTCATTCTCTTGTGGCGTCAACCTGTACGCATCTCTGTTTGGAAAACTGGCTCCTGGTATGAGATCAATATGATGACTCACACTTCTAATTGGTGGCAATGAATGAGGTAATTCGTCCACTACTTTATCATCCACTCTTGTGCTGGTCAAAAAAATATTTGGTTTCCTTACCACAATGAATTGTGTATCCTCCTTCTTCTTAACCTTTGTAAGAATTTCCATCCCTCTCATAAGAAGTACAGTGTTGCTTACTTCCATTTTCACCTCCTTATCCTTAATTGGAAGAAACATGTGAGTCCTCCCATTCTTCTCGAGGGTGTATGTGTTCATTCTCCCATCCCGAATCACATTCCTGTCATATTTCCATGGTCTACCCAGCAATAGATGACAAACATCCATAGGAATGACATCACAGAGTATCTTATCATTATATCCTCCTATCTTCAATTCAACTAAACATTGTTTAGTGACAGTTACCTGATGCCCTTTTTGTAGCGATGAAATTCTATATGGGCTTGGATGATCAATCGTCTCCAGCTCCATCTTCTCTACCATCTCTGTAAAAACAAGATTATCCATGCTACCACTGTCTACTATGACCTTGCATACCCTTTCCTTGGTCTTGCAAGAAGTCAGGAAAAGTCTGGTCCTTTGGACTGAACTCTCCACCTCCTTCTCTGGTGTCAAAAGAGCTTTTCGCATCATCAACAATCTTCTACCTTCAGCGTCTTCTGCCTCAACATCTCGCCTATGTGCTTTGGCTATGTGAGTTTCTCCTGTTAGCACTCTGTAAATTTCCTAGAGGTCGAAAGAGAAGAAATCTACAAAGGTAACCTTATCCAACTTATTTTAAAGCTGGGATCTAGCCCTTCCAGCTTCAAAGAGGGATCTCTCTATATGATTTAGCTTTGTTTTAATTTCAGGTATTAGGCTAGGTAAAGAAACTGTTGGTTTTTTTGTCAAAGAGTTTTTTAAATTGGTTGAGACAGTCTACACATCCATTGGGCTATGGGGTCTGTGTTTAATTAGATATGAGAA
>JZKD02S1597962.1:152007-169176 GCA_000966675.3 Picea glauca
CTGCACAAGAGCACTGGAGCGAAGCGGGAGCAACAAAGACTATAGGAAGCGATTATAAGGTATGTTACTTATTCTTGTCTCTTAGTAAATTCAATATTTAAAACTTAAGGAAAGCATCCTATTCTGTCACTGTTTGTTCCAGATCCAGGTGGATCTGGGGAGATCGGTTTGTGTCCGCACTTACGGATTTATCCATAAACAAGGAGGAAGAAAATGATTCTCTTCTCCTTCCGCTTGTCTTGGCTTTGACACCATTTCAGCAACTGTACCTGCAATAAAACGAGGTTAGTGGGGAATACTGGCTGTAGGTGAAGGTGGCGGAAGAGTAAAAATTTCTGGCGCGATGGACGAATTGTGAATGAAGAGGATAAACAATAGTTTTATTTAAAACTGGGGTCGGTTGGACACGGGAAAATGGTTAGCATGACAACGGGTATATTATCCAGTTATTAATGGACAACGGGCCACTTGGGGGTGACATGGCAGGTGACGGTGGCCAAAACATACGGAGGGTTGACGTGGTTGCTAGGGATTGGCGATGATGGGAAGTGAAAGTCACCATAAGGGTATGATCATGAGTGGAAAGGGTAAAGGCCTGACAGCAGGGACTGACAACAATTATGGAATATGACACAACCCTGGGAACAAGTGGGACAAGTGAACTCAGTGGAGGATGATGTCCATGAGTGACGGGCTGTCAGATATCATGTGAGGGATGTGACCTGAGAACCAATAGAATGACGCCACGAATGACCAGGGGCCCGCCGAAGGGAAATATCTATTCTGGACCCCCCCCCTTGGTTAAAGGCAGGACACCAGGGGGGGTCCGAAATTCATTTTGATCCATTGATCTGCACGCTGGTTTCCAGGCCGTAGATCTTAGCGCGCTACTTAGTACCCATTCCAGACCCCCCCCTCCATTAAAGGCAGAACGGAGGGGGGGGGGGGATCCGTAATTCAATGTGAACCGTAGATTTAAGTGCTCTGTTCTGGGCCGTCTAGATGTACGCCCAAGTTATTACCAATTCCGGAACCCCCCCCTCTGTTAAAGGCAGAACGGGCGGGGGCTCCAGAATCCAATGTGGGTCGTGGATTCACGTGCTCTTTTCTAGACCGTCCAGATCTGCGTAAATATTATCATCGATTCCGGACCCCTCCCCTGATTAAAAGAAGAACACTAGGGGGGGTCCAGAATGCTCTGTGAGCCGTTGATCGAAGCACCGTGATCTGGACCATTGGAAAGTGAATGTAACATAAATCATGAGCGGATAAATATGAGCTTGGGGAAAAACATAGAATAAAGCATTTTATTGGTTTTTCTTCGAATTTCTTCAAATTTCAAAGAGACACCACCATGGGGTTTCGAACAAACTATTCTTAGGTGTTTGGGACATGGTGTAACATCTTTATTAATCTGTTTTCATGGGGGGTGAAGCAAATGAAACAACTAACCTACATGCTAATCCTATCTTCCTAGGACAATTAACCCAGATTAAACTGTTGGGTTAAGAAATTACTCTACCTAAGGGATATCTGACTAGGATTAGACAGTCTGATCAAATTTATTCACTAATCTAACCTAAGGGCTATCTAACCAGGATTAGACAGTCTGGTCAAATTTATTCACTAACTTATCAACATTGAAAATTTAAAAGAACTTGGTCATGCTTGAAAGGTATGACCAAGTTACTATTATTGCATGGGGCTTTTGTTTCAATTATTTTATGCCCTCTTTTCTTTTTCTTTTCTTTTTCTTTTTCTTTTTCTTTTTTTCTTTTTTCTTTTTGTAAAATGAGAAATCAGTTGCCAATAAAAACACTAGATACAGATAATATCCATAATATCCAAGTCATAAGTTGATTCCCATAATTTATGGGGTGATAACATCTCCAATCTCCTTCTTTTTATCTGGACACTCATAAGACTTGTACCCATTATTTCTACACGTGAAGCATGTGTTTACTCCACATCTTCCTCTTCCTCTACCTCTAGTACGAGGAAAAGTATTTTTATCAGCACAATCTCCTCTCTGCTCAGTATGTTGTCCTCGCTGTGAACTTCCACCTCTCTCAGTTCGAATATGAGGCTTCTTCCAGTCTTCCTTAGGCTTCTGATATTTGTCCTGGGCAACTGATTTTCCTCTTGGCTGACTTCTGCCTTGGCCCCTTTGACTCTGCTTTCGGCTCAGCTTCGCTTCCACTTTCAGAGCCATCTAATAAGCATCTTCCACCGTTCGGATGGTTACCATGCTCATCTGATCCTGGATATCATATCTCAGGCCATTCATGTATCTGGAAACTTTTTCATCATCGCTCTCCCGATGACCTGCCCTGATGTTTAGTCTGTACAATTCCCTAGTGTATTCTTTCACTGTCATCAACTTTTGTCTCAGGTTTTGCATCCTCCTGAACAGAGTAATTTGATAATCTCTGGGGATGAATTTCGCCTTCATCTTCGCGATCATTTTGTCCTAGCTTTTGATCTTTTGCTTTCCCTTGCATCATTTGTCATCTTGTAGTTCATCCCACCACAATGTTGTATGTCCCTTCAATCTAGTGAAAACATGCTTGAATTTCTTGTCCTCTTCGACGTCTTCGTATTCAAAGTATGTGTCTAGAGCTCTAATCCAGACTAGAAGCTCCTTTGCATCCAAGTTTCCCTCATAAACTGGAATGTCCATCTTCACTCTTGCAACCATTCTTGCAATAGCTCTGATCAAACGTTCGTTTGATGCATCCTCAGCCGCAACTTCTTCTTCATGTTGAGCTTCAATCTCACTCTCGGAATCACTAAGATCCCCAACACTGACTATGCATCTCTGCATTGTCTCCATGTCTTTGAGTCTAGCTCGTAGATCACGCATTTTTCTCTCCATGACTGGATCTATCATCTGCCTGCCTCTTCTTCTTGGAATTTCCCTCTCCTCTGGTGGATTGGGTGTTTTCCTGTCCCTTCTCCTTGGCGACATGGTGAATTCTCTTCTTCTATGCTACAAAAAGAAAAGAATCTTTTCTAAGCTCTGATACCAAACTGATGCCAATGCACGCTCCCTCCACAACCCACGGGTTGGAATGTCCACATCACCACAGGATCTTCTCTTGCCACTAGCCCAAATAACTCTAAACAACTCTTCTATTTCCCTATCGAGAGATCTTCACCCACAACAATCCTCGTGGGATTCCCTCTTTTCACTTAGGATATCAGACTTCGCGACTTCTCGAGGTCAGTGGTCTAGCATTGGACTCTCGAATCCACGAAACCTGACAATAGTCAACGCTGACTGTTTCCTTTTCCCTTTCGAGATTTTCCCTATCATGAATTCGACACTCCCGATGTCGAACAACTTGTCTCTTCGACTACCGAATCCCGATTTTCCAAAACTCTGACACACGCACGAGTTTGAATTTTCAACGCTGCTTCCCTTCTGTCGGGACTTCGAACTTCACGATATCATCAACCGTGATGTCGTGAGTTCAGGACTTTACCCCACAAAACTCCTAAATGCTATGCCACCTGTCCACTCGCTGGCCCTTGTGGCCCACACAATCCTCTAGGAATTTGGGATATCGCGTTTCATGATATCGTGATTCCCGTTGCAATGTTCATGGGACTTCAACCCTCAAAAACCCGATATGAAATTCCACGTGTAAATCCGATGTTCCTCATGGCTCGGATCTACGGTCTTGCCCCTCCTGAGCTTAGAACCCTCTGAAATACTCATGGTATCTCTCTTGCTCTTCCGTGAGATCTGACGGCTCACGGGAATTTGCAAAATCTCCTCCGAGAATATCAGCCGTTTGTTCTTCCTTGACGTTTTTTTGCGAATGAACTAAGTGTTCCTTCACAACTTGTCCACCTACGGCTTGATGTTGCTACACTTTCACTGACCTTTGAAGACTTCTAACTCTCCCTGAAATTTCCACGCCTCTGCATCCTTTAGGAAAATGCACATGCATGCACTCCTTGCGGCAGATTTCCGAACACCTTCAAGTGTTTGAATTCCTTCGACCCTGTGCATGCCTGTAACAACAGTCCTTCAAAACTCTTCACTCAGATTCGCAACCCTTAAACTTTTTCTCGGCCTGCGCACTCCTTGCATAGCTCCTGTGCCCAACTTCACTTTGGGTGAATGAGAACAAAGGTTATCATATCTGAACCTTTTGTCAACACACTCCTTGCGGACACTTCAACCGCACTCCTTGCAGGAACTCTTGATCAGATAGAGAAACAATTGAAACTCATTCCTACTTCCTTTCAGACTTCAAACTCAAAAATGAAATCATATACACAGCATATAAATCAAATGTATAACAGGAAGAAAACATTCATGAGCATATCATTCAACATCAATACACAGAGAACAAACACGAAACCATGAATTTGAATCAAGCCCTTTGTATTAATCCAAATATCTGTACATGGGTGTTCTTACACAACTCTCTGCTTCTCTTTTATGCTCTTCTTCTCAATTATTTAACAATACACAATGAGGGTGTCTATATCCCGGTTCCCTCTTGCGCTCTAAAATTGTCAAATCTACACATTCAATTCTACCTACCTGCATTAACTACTATAAATTCCTTCTACCTACTAAGGACAAGAGAAAATTGCTCAAGTTCCATTTGCATTATACAAAGGTGCTCCTTCTTAATGACTTCATTTAAGATTGTGCATCAACTTCAAGTTAATTTTAAAATTTGCGCTGGCACTTGTCCAGCTATCTTTTGACTTCCACGTTATCTCGCTTGATGTTGGCGATGCTCCTGCATCACAAGGGGTATAGGGGGTTTTGTTGGATTGCAGTCTTCCATGAATAATTTTTTTGTGATGTTTGTTGCATACTTTTGTCGATGAACAAAAATCCCTTTGGTTGATTGGTCAACATCAATCCCCAAAAAATATTTCATTATGGAAACATATGTCATCTCAAACTTAGATTTCATGGCATGTTTAAAAGTGGCCAACTCAAGATTTCCAATATATATCATGTCATCAACATATAGACATACAATCATAATTTTACCTTGATGATATGTTTTGGTGTATAGAGTTGGCTCATTTTGGCTTCTGTTGAACCCACTCTTGATCAGGTAAGAATCAATTATGTTGTACGAAGATCTTGGAGCTTTCTATATGCTATACAAGAATTTCTTCGATCGATACACTTTGGTTGACTGCTCTTTGAATTTAAATCTATTTGGTTGATCCACATGTACATTTTCTTCTAAAAAATCATTCAAGAAAGATGACTTGACATCCATCTTGTATACTTTTCATTTGTGTTGAGTTGTTAAAGCTAGGAGAGTCCTTACAATGTCTAACCATGCTACTGGAGAAAACATTTCACGATAATCAATGCCTAGTTGTTGTGAGAATCCTTTGGAAACAAGTATTTCTTTGTTTTTTTCAATCTTCCTCTTTTCATTTAGTTTAGTCTTGTAAACCCAGTCGACACGAATACGTGTCTTATGTTTGGGAAGATTAACAAGATCCCAAGTCTTTTTCTTCTCAATAGAGTCAATCTCTTGGTTCATTACTTGAACCCAATGTGACTCTTTAGATGTCTCTTTAAAATATGTAGGTTGACATGAAATTAATGCAAAAAGATTTAGATGATTTGTAGCATCCAACTGCTTATGGATTTCTCTCAAGCTTCGAGTTCGCTAATTTTTAATTTCACGGGATGAATTTTTGCTGGAAAAAGAGTTGTCCTGAGAACTTTCAAGATGTCCATGTACCTTCAATCTTGGAAGGAGACGCTGATGTGTTTACTATCGTGAATATTCTATGTGTTCTGAAAGTGGTAGTGATGAATTTTGACTATCCATAGGGAGATTTTCAAATTCACTCCAAAAGTGATTTTCAAGAAATTTGACATCTTTGTTGAGAATGAGTTTTTTGAAATCGAATTATAGAGTGTCTAGGCTTTGGATTGTTAGGATATTTAGACACTTAGGAGTTAGTAAAGATCTACTTGGTCTAATGTGTAGTTATCTAAATGTATGTTTATTATTTTGACGGTTCATATTCTCCTTGATATTAAAGGTCATTGATTTATGGTTTAACACATAATTGGTCCATACTATCTATTTAAAGGGCATGGAGGTTCATTTTTCGATGATCAATTGTGAGAAACTCTCTTGTAAAATATCTTTGTAATCTTCTTCTTTTGCATTAATAAACTGCTCCAAGTGGTTGCATTGGTTGGGGCCATGGATTTTTCCCCATAGGGGTTTTACCATGTCAAACAATCAGTGTATTTATCTTTCATATGGTTGTGTAAGAGGTTAATGAAGGTTTTCATCCTCTGTTGGAATACCTGTGTTGTCAAACATGGTATCAGAGCATGTTTGAAAACCCACTCCTGTTGTAGATCATGATCCTGATGATGAGTTGTCTCATATCAATTTTCTATGATTTATGTATATTTATGGGATGAAAGGACTATTCCATTGCGTTCGGAACACTCATTTTAATCAGGAGCACTTTTTGTTTCACTCGAAAAGGTTTATGTTTGCCCAAGATATGGCCTTTTTAGTCAGATTTCGAGGTATAAATCATGAGTATTATTTTTGGTTTTATTTTAGTTTTATATTCTTTGTTTATGAGTTTCTACTCTTTTAGATATGCACATGTTCTTTTCCCTGTGCCTTGTGTGACCTCAAAAAATTAGAAACATATAGGAAAATATGCATATTTCGAGTAAGCTAACCAAGATCTAAACCTTGTTGTCATCGAGAAGAGAAAATGTGTTTTTGTATAAAAATAGTTTTTTTTATCACGCTCTCCAAGGCTAACAACAACAACAACAAAAAAAACAATAATAATCCTCTTGATAAACAATACAATATGTTTTGCTATCCCATTTGGTTAAAATTTGTCTTATTAAATAAGAGATCTTTGAGTTCAAGTCTCCCTTCTTGTTATTTTTTTTGAAAAAGTTCATGTTTCACTGTAAAGTGTATTTCACTTGAAGTATAAAAGGATATCACTATAAGTAGCTTTAATACTTTATTTGAGTTATTTATTTTGCATGAAACTTTTCTTTTATAAAGCAACTTCATTGTAAAAGTGATCCTCACTTATTTTTATAAAAGTGGGTCACTTCATAAAAAAACTTACATCACCGTGTGGTCCTTTGGTTACCGTTTATGCCTTTTTTTTAAAAGGGGCATAACTTTCATATCCGAAGTCTGTTTTTAGTGCCATTTTTTTTTAAACTGCATAATGTTTCAATATTTTTCCATCTCGATCATCAGTTTCAATTTTTAAATCCATATTATCTACATATTTAATATATCTTATTCCAGTAATCTTTTGCTTACTAGCACCAACTACTTCCAATGAAAATCTCATATGAAGGATTTATTAAGAAGTAAAGGTTTGTACTGGATTACCTTGGGAAAGGAAAAAGAACCAATTGATGTTGATAAGAAAGTGAAATGGATTAATATGAGTGACAAAGAATGTGGACTAATTAGAATTTACATCTCTCCTAATTTAATGTTCCACCTTAAAGAAATTGATGACCTCGATGAAGCTTGGGAAAAGATTGAAACTATGTTTGGTAAACTCCAGGGATGATTTTAAGGATGAAAATTTATTTTAAAATGTAGAAACCTTGGCGAATATTACTAATCCTTCATATGTCAACTATAAATGTTTGGTGATATTGTTTTTTTAAATATTCAAATTTCTAAGTATTTTATATATCTTTTATAAATGTTTGGTGATTTTAAAGGTAAAATATTTTTATCCTATAGAATTTGGACAAATCATTTTTAAAATAACGAATCTTGTTTTTGAAAAAACCATGGAAAATTAACCCATAAGCGAAATTTAGCCCCTAAAATCATCCTTGGTAAACTCAATATTACTCGATCACAACGATTAGAAAATCAGGTACTCACTTTAAATCCAAGAGATTTTTCTTGAATTGGAGACTATCTATCGAAGTTTAAAACACTCAAAATTTTATGTGAGGAATGTGATATAAAGATGGAGAAGGAGCATAGCATCTATATTATTCTCTTTAAGCTAGGTAGTGCATATTATGTGTTTGTATGTACCTTTTATTCCATGAGAGGGGATCTAGGGACAGCTTATAAAAGACCCACTCTTGAGTCATTTTATGATACTTTTATTACAGAAGAAGATAAGTTTGTACAACTTGGAGTGATAAACACTACATGTACCTACAACAAATCCTTAGTTTCCCAATCAAAATATAAACCCAAGAATGCCAAGAAGGAACATCCTCGCTAAAACAACAAACAACATAAGGGTCCCAAGCCCACTCAGACAGATTCAACTCGTAATGGTGACAACAGAACAACATATAAAATTAAGAAGAGTGACAAACATTGCAAATTTTGTGATAAAGATGTTCATGATGAGTCCAAATATTTCAAGAAGATGGCAGCTTTAGAAGCAACGATGAAGAATAAGAACATCAATATTGATTCTACTTCTTTTTCTTATTCTCATGGGCATGCACTTTCTTCTTCTGGTTTCTCCTTCAATACAACTTCTACTTCTTATTATGAGTGGCTTCTTGATTATGGAGCATCTTATAATATGGCTAAGGATAAAAACATATTTTATTCTCTAAATGAATGTAACACCAAGAAAACATTTGTTGGTGATGATAGATCTCTTAGTGTGGTAAAATATGGAACAATTCAAGTAGATAATGGTGATTTCAATGATGTATTATGTGTTCCAAATATTTCTTATAACCTTATATCAGTGTATCAAGTCACTCATTCAATTGAAGGTAAAATTGTAGATTTTTTACCTCACTAAGTTATAATCACAGATCTAAATGATCCTAAGCATATTATTGCAACTGGAATTGTTGATGCTATTACTAGGTTGTAGAAGTTTGACAACTTTAGGTCATCATCTTTTTCATCATTTTTTGTCATGAGAGGTTTGGTCATCTAAACTATTGCTCATTGCAAAAACTATGTAATCAACGAATGGTGATTGGTCTTCCTCCTGTTTCATGCAGAGATAATGTTTGTGCCAGTTGTGTTCTCGACAAATATCATCAGGATCGTTTTGAAAAATGTGCCTCTTGGCACGCCTCAAGTCCTTTGCATCTTGTTCATGGTTATTTGTGTGGTCCACTTTATTCTTCTTGTTTTTATTGGCGCAAGTATTTCTTAAATTTCATTGATGACTTTTCCAGACGTACTTGGGTTTACTTCTTAAAACTTAAGAACAAAGTTTTTGGCCTACAAGGCCCTTGTGGAAAAACAATTTGGACATCAAATTAAAATGTTAATAGCAAATAATGGAGGCAAATATGTGAACAATAATTTTATAAGTTACTGCACTACATAGGGAATCCAAATGAAACACACTATTCCATATACACCACAACAAAATGGTGTTGTTTAGAGAAAGAACCATACATTAAAAGAAATGGCTAATTGTATGATCCAATCTAAGGGATTAAGTATAGCGTATTGGGCGGAAGAAATCAAGTGTGAAAACTACATAGTAAATCACACTCCCACAAAGGCTCTTAAAAATATAACACCGGAAACAGTATGGACTAAAATTAAACTAGATGTAAGTCACTTTTGTGTATTTCACAGTATAGCATGGGCCCACATTCTTGATGAGAAAAGGAAAGCATTGCACCCTAAAAGTGAAAAGTGTATATTTGTTGGTTATTTTGAAGATGTCAAAGGTTATATACTTCTTCAACCACATTGTAATGAAATTATTATTAGAAGAGATGTTAAATTTGATGACAATATCTAGGCCTATGAGCCTAATTTGACAATTCTGCCTTCTTCGGCCTACGAGCCATATTCATTGTTGGTGTATTCTTTTGTTCCTATTCTAGTTTCTTCTTTAGATGATGATAATGAGGATGAAAATTCACCTCTTCCTTCTCACCTTCTTCCATATGATTCCTTTGAACTGGAACCAACACCAGTTCCACCGCTTCCTAGATGGGTTTGTTCAACACAAGAAGTAGTTGGTGGTCTTGTCGGTGATCCTTCAGATCAACTTCGAACACATTCACAGTTCCAATGAGGCTCATCTCTTTTGGCTCAAGTTTCAGAAACTCATGATCCAAAGACATTTGCAGAAGCTTGAGGTCATCCAGATTGGGATATAACAATGAATGAATAGTATTGTTTTTTAATGACTAACGATACTTGGAATCTTGTACCTCTTCCAAAAGGAATAAAATTGCCAGGTGTAAATGGGCGTACATAACTAAGTATGCATTAGATTGAAGTGTTAAAAGACACAAGGCTCGGTTAGCTACCAAAGTAATTTGCCAAGTTGAATAAATTGACTATAATGAATCCTTTTCCTATGTAGCCAAAATGAATTCCATCCTCCTTGTTCTTTCACTTGCTACCTCACATAAATGGGAGGTCCATCATATGCATATCAAATCTGCCTTCTTGCATGGATATTTGCAAGAATAAATATACATGGAACAACCTCCTGGCTATATCCAGAATGACTCTACCCTTTTTTATCGCCTTAATAAATCTCTTTATTGTCTTAAGAAAGCTCCCCGAGATTGGTATGAAAAAATGGGCAACTTTCTTATTGACACAATATTCTCTAGGTGTCATTATGATTCTAATGTCTATAAAAAGAAAGTAGGAAGCCATCTCATAATCCTTTTCCTTTATGTTGATGACCTTATCCTTACTGGTAGTGACTCAAAACTTTTAAACCATGTGAAAACCAACATTACGAAGAAATTTGAAATGACAGACTTAGGATTTTTACCATATTTCCTTGACCTCCAAGTTTTGCAAACCAATCAAGGGAATTTTCTTTCTGAGTCTAAGTATGCTTGTGACCTTATTCCTATCTTTGACATGGACGATTGTAAACCAGCCCCTTCTCCCTTCCCATATGGATTCATGCTAGTTGTCACTTGTACTTCTCTCGAAGTTGATGCCACCTTGTACCATCAGTTAGTTGGTAGACTCTTATACTTGAATCATACTTGTCATGATATTTCCTTTGTTGTTGGTATTGTTTCCCGATATGTGAAAACACCCCATGAAATCCATCAGAAAGAAGTGAAAAGGATACTTTGATATGTCCAGGGTACAATTCAGTTCGGGATACACTACAGTTCAGGGGGGACTCCTTTGTTGGTTTTTTTCATTGATTTAGATTGGGCTGACGACCCTGATGATCAGAAGTATACTACAGGTTATCTTTCATCCTTGTTTTAGGACCTGTCACTTGGGCATGTAAGAAACAACATTATATTGCACTTATTTCATCTAAAGTAGAGTATCGTCCAACAATAACTGTAGGTAAATAAACCTTGTGGCTTCGACAACTTATTTCATAGTTTGGATTCCAGCAACAACATTCAACCAACCTTTGGTGAGACAATAAGAGTGACATCAAGCTCACCAAAGACCGAGTTCAAAATCAATGAAATAAGAACATTGAGCTACATATGCACTTCATCAGAAATCTCATTCATGATCAAGTTATTAAAGTGCTCTTTTTCCCTATAGAAGATTAAGTTGCAGATATTTTCACAAAGTATCCTACAAAAGCAAAGTTTTCCAAACTTCAATCTATTTTAGGAGTTCATGAAGTTGCCATTAAGGGGGGATAGGCTCTAATGGCTCCTTCCTTCTCCTATTGTGTCACTATTGTAAATCCTTCAATCCTATCCCAAGTTGTTCTTAAGGGGGGATGTTAGGATATTTAGACACTTAGGAGTTAGTTAAGATCTACTTGGTATAATGTGTCGTTAGGTAAATGTGTGTTTCTTAGTGTGTTTCGTTAGCGTGCATTAGTATGAATTTGTAGTCAGGAAATCCGACAATCACGATATGTTCCTAGCATAGAGGATCTGATGGTTCATATTATCCTTGATCTTAATGCCCATTGATATGTGGCTTAGTACCCGATTGGTCCATGACCTCTATTTAAAGAGGATAGAGGGTTGTTTTCCATGATCGATTGTGAGAAACTCTCTTGTAAAATATATCTATAATTTGTCTCTTTTGCATTAATAAACTCCTCCAAGTGGTCACGTTGGTTGGGGCCATGGATGTTTTCTTAGAAAAATAGGACCGCGGAGCAATAAAATAAAACAAATGCAGAAACAAAACATAGAAGACACACAATACAAGAGAGACACAAATTTATGTGGTCCACCCAGTGTGGGCTATGTCCACCAGAGAAATTGCCAGGTCCTTCCTTTATTATTATCCAGCAAATGAAGGGATACAACCTACATAAAAACCCGTTGTAACTTCTTCTTCTTTCTCTCACAGTCTCCTCTCTCAGAATACAATGTTCACCATCATACTTAGCCACAATACATTTCCCTCATAAAAGAGGGTTTCATTCTAGGGAAAAAAACCCTAACATAATCTCTATCGTTAGATCTGCGACCTTATAATGAATGGTCCAGATTTGCAATGAAATTACAATATACTTTTACAAGGCAATTTTTGCTTCGGGGGCTTTGCCCCCGAACCCCGGCTGGGGGCCCGCTTGCCCCCATACCCCCCAGCCGGGGGGATGGACCCCGTAGAGGGGGTACCCCCCCTCTGTACTCCCCCACGTGGAAGAGTGTACATACTTTTGGGGTGTAAATACTTCATGGGGTATAAACACGGCTGAAAGCAAGGACCTCTGAATCAGGAAGATAATCAGGCTCCACAACCAACATGTATCCCCATAGGGGTTTTACCACGAAAAACATTGGTGTGTTCATCTTTGATCTCGTTGTGTGAGAGGTTACTAAAGGTGCTCTTTCGTTGTTGGAATACATGTGTTGTAGAACATGGATGTCTCAATGTAGCTGATAAAAATGCATTTCTCACTCTGATCATCAAGTTTCCTCCTCAAGTTGGAAGGTATGTGAGTGAATGCAGTACATCCAAAGGTTCTAATATGTGAAACATTCAGCTCTTTCCCACACCATGTTTCTTGAGGGACCTTCATATTGACACTAGTGGTTGGGGATCTATTCAATAGATAAATTGAACATGCTACAAGTTCATCCCAAAATAAATTTGACATACAGTTCTCTCTAAGAAGGATTCTTGCCATGTTCATTATAATCTGTTTTTTTCTCTGAGCCACTCCATTTTGCTGTGTAGTATACCTAGTTGTTGTTTGAATGATTATGCCTTGTGATTTGCATAAATTTGCAAATTATTTTGAACAATATTCTCCTCATCCATATGACCTGATAACCTTCACATATTCGCCGCTCTATTTTTTCAGCTTCAACCTTGAAATCCTTGAACTTTGCAAAGGTTTTAGACTTGTGTCTAAGGAAATAGATCGATATGTTCCTGTTAAAATCATCAATAAACATTCAAAAATAAAATATACCACCTATTGACTTTGTTTTCATTGGTCTACATAGGTCAGTGTGAACCAACTCTAAGTGTTGTTTGGCTTGAGTGGAGGACTGTGGAAATCTAGTTATCTTACGGTTTCCAAGAAAGTAAGACTCACATGGGGGATTTTTCTCTTTGAAGATAGGTAGACCATTGACCATGGAGTTCTTCTACAGAAGGATTAGACTCTGAAAGGGTAGATGTCCAAATATTTCATGCCAAATTATAGTTTCATTAGCATTGGATGCACTTTGTGCATAAGATTGGATCATATTTGCAGTTATAAGAGTTAGGGGAAAAATTCTATTCCTAGTCATGTGGATTTCAAAAATCAATTTTCTGTTGGGAGTTTTGTCAGATATCCTACATGAAGATCCTTCAAAAAGTAACTTATAGCCATGTTCAACTAGTTGTATTACACTTAACCGATTATGTTTCAGATCTGGAACATGATATACATCATGTATGTCTTTTTGTACATCTTGTTTAGTGAGAATATGTAAAGTTCATTTTCGTTGAAATTTGACTAAAGAGTCATCTCCATGTGTAATATCCGATGAAATAAAAGAGTCAATGAGAGAAAGTAAATCTTTGTTACCTGTTATATGATTGTTACATCCATTATCTAACAACCAGAGGTCCTTCTGTTGTTCTTCAGTTTTGTGACATTAGAGAAAAATCTCATCATAGGTGTCTTCTTCATGATTTGAGACATGTTCCCTACCTAAGTATTGAGCTTCTTTATTTTTCCTTCATTTGAATTCATAGTGTCCATAATTTTTGCATTAATAGAATTGTATGCTTTCTTTGTCTTTGGATCTCCTCCCTCTGCCTCTGTGAGGCTGGAAATTCTGATTTTGATTTTGATGTGTGTGTCCTTCACCTGAAGGATGATTGCTTGGAATTATCCCTCTTCCTATGTTACCTCTGTCTCTCCCTCTACTGAAAGAGAATTGAGTCTTGAAGGCGTTGGCTATTGAATCATCTTCTAGATGTAGTCTGGTCTCATGTGACAATAGAGAACACATCAGTTCATTTGTTGAAAAATTTGACAGCTCCTTGATTTCAAGGATGGTTGTAACAACCATCTCAAATTTATTTTGAAGACTTCTAAGGACTTTCTCAACAATCATTTGATCAAGGATGTCTTCACCAATTACCCTGATTTGGTTTACAATACCCATGACTATGGTCATAAATTGATCAATATTTTAAGACTCTGTCATTTTTAAGGTCTCAAAATTTGTCCTCAAGGTCTACAGCTTGACTGTTTTGACCTTGTCATTTCCTTGCTAATTTGTTAGTAGGATGTATCAGGTCTATTTTGAGGTAACAACGCCTATGATTTTTTAGAACATTGAGTCATCCACTGAGTTATGAATCCATAACTTCGCCTTGGCCTTATTCTCTCTTTTCCTCTGTTCTGCCTCAACATTTTTCTGTTGGTCGTTCATGGAAACTAGAACTGTTGGATATGGTTCCACATAGACATGATCCAATGGATCCCATCACTCATGTGCTTGTAAGAAACATATCATTATGAGAGACCAAAATTAATAGTTCTTCCCAGGAAGAGTTGGCCCTTGTGTTGGCCCTAAGTTGTTAGAGGTGGTCACTTTTGTAAAAAAAAATTAGAACAGAAAAAGCAGTGTTAGTAATTTTCGTGCTCTTCCTCAGAGATAAAAAAATTACCACTAATATCACTTGATGCAAATAGACAGGTCCTCTCCTTGTTTCCCGTGCATAAAACGAGGTCCATGTAGTCCTCTATGTGACTCCAGGCCGAAAAACGCGCTCCATACCACTTATTTACCATTTATAAAGAAAATTTCTACTCTAACTATCCGATCTTGATGAATCTGACTATCCGGGCACAAGATCTTATAGAGTCATGAGTATGATCAGAACTACGAGCTACGTTCTTTATCGATTGTAGCTCTTTTTAATGGCAGAATCAAGCTATGAGATTTTACTCAAGATCTAATGCTTATTTCATTTTAACAAAAATAAATTATAGTGTTAAATCCTCATATGAACAACGACTGGAAACCAAGCGCTACGATGCTTCAGGCTCCAGGAATTTCAATCCGTCAAAACCTTGGCTCCTCCAAACAGTCGAACGAGCGAAGTTTGAAACAATAGAAAAGATCAATGGTCTTGGTTTATCCCAGATCAATGACTCACAATTACTCTTGGAATCCGGGATTTAGAGCCTTCTGTTAGTAACATTTCTTGTCCCGGGTTCAAGAGGCATGCGGGTCTGCAAGTTACACAAATACTCAAGCGCAGCTCGGGAGAATTCTTGCTTTTCCAAGTAACATATCAAGCGAGCCTGCGAAGTTTTGCCATCGGCAGCCGAGATCCATCCATGAAGAAAATCAACAGTTATCGGGGTGTCGGAGTGGCCGATCTACTCGACATTTAGCAGCAGAGAAGTCTCTCATCTTTAGAGGCTAAATGCAGGTCGTCCGATCCAGGGGGACGTGGCGAGAGATCCCACAGAGTCGGGGATCGGGGAACTGAAAGTCCCGCGCACATGGTAGCAGAAGTCCCGATATCCTGATACCCGATCTCCCGATATCGGGGGAAGATTTCAATAGTGGAAGGCAGGTGGCAGACTATGCACCAAGGAGCTGACCATCAGCAAGTCAACGGCCATAAGCCATCGGATTTCGGGGAATCGCAAGTTTAGTGCACACAAACATCGTGTCGTCAAGAATGCCGAAATCCCGATGGAAAGTTGGACCACGGTCGCACAAGGATAGGTCATATGGATCATGGTATAGTCGGAAGGGGCTAATTCCCGGGAGAAGGGGCTCATCGCATATCGGGATATCGGAGATCCCGGAGGCAAGAAACTCGTGCACTTCAACTCGCGAATTCTGAATTCCCAAAAATTCTGGAGCGTCATCGCACACATCTGCCATATGTCCCTCGCCACCACGTCTTCTCCTCGTGTCATGCCATCTACAGTTTCTCTGGCCCTTGAGTCCCTCCACCTGGCTCGTAGACTTCAAAACCCACGAATGTTGCCCCGTGCATTCGCCCTATTGTTTTCCCTCTGCCATCCATTCGTGTGGCCTCTCCTCACCCCGTATCTGCATCCAACATGTCTAGCTACCCCCACCCGGTCACCGTCCGTTTACCTCCTCATAATCAAGACCTCCAGTCATCCTGAGTGCCTCCATGTCCTGAAGGAGCAGAATCCGCCTAGGCTTTTTCCGATCCCGATGAAGCAGTTATTACAGCAGTTGATGGTGGTTGGACATCGTTTCCACCATAAATGGAAAACCAAGGAATGAATGCAAGCTTGTTAATTCAATTCCAGGTCGTTTAGGATGCGATTGTGTCTGACAGAAGTTCACGAACGTCCAGAGACTACATGCGCAGTAAATGTGAAGACGTAATGTCTTCAATGCAATGTCTCGTTTTAGCTGCCAGGTTTTTTGTTCCAAGTATATGTAGGCATTTTTGCCATTTGGTAAAGCATCGATGGTAGAGCTGAGCTCCCGACTGTAATGCTTTAACTGCTATTTCAGTTTCCATCTTATGTATCTGTATATGAGATTTCTTGTTTTATGACAGACAGTTCTTCTTTACCCGTCTAAGTTTTTCATCTTATGCCAGGAAGTTCATGATTGACTGAGTCATGTGAATTGTTGCATTTCTGTTATGATAAAAGATTTATCGTGGCATTATTGTATTTTCTGGTGCTCTATATTCAAATGCAAGAAGACCTTGTGTTGGAATGCTTTCTTCTATAGTCTGTTAGGAACTTGCTGTTTATAACAGACCT
>JZKD02S1597973.1:0-39296 GCA_000966675.3 Picea glauca
GAAATGGAATGACATGTACTATCCATCTAGAATCGTTTTACCTGCAAATATATCAAAACTCATACCATTATCCATCAAACAAACTTGGGTCCATTACCCAAACCATTGTGCTACCGAAATTTGCTACTGAACTTTCTTCAAGGGTTGACATCAATGAAAACCAACCAAATTAATCAACAATCTCCCCCTTTGGCATTGATGGAAACAATCTGATGCAATAATGAAGTCATGTCACTCATGATCGCTCTGTGACCATCGCCCCCCCTCGAACCATGCTTCTGTGCTCTGCATCTGATAAATCTCCCTCCCTTTGTCATCAATGGAAAAGGTATCTTTCCATTTGGGGCTGCTCCCCCTAACTGAAATGTCCTTGGGGATACTCCCCCTGAATGAACTCTTCCTGAAAATAATCTCCCAACCTGAATTGTCCTCTCTATGGTGCTTCCTCGTGTAAATCTAAGCCATATAAGATAAGCATTCAAAAACATTCATTTTGGAGTAGAAATTAATCCGAGCTTCTGGCGAAGATACTCAAAGGCTTCTCGTGGAAGTGGTTTTGTAAAGATGTATGCCACTTGTTCTTTTGTGCCCACATACTCAACTTTGATGTTCTTCTCTGCAACCTTTTTCCCTAGAAATTGATACTTGATTGGAATGTGCTTCGTCTTGGAGTGTGTTGACAATGATTTTTATCAACAGGACTTAGCCGCCAAAGTGTTGCCAGGATCCCTCTCCAGTCACACTACTTGCGCAAGGTTTCACTTTTTCTCATTAAATATTGGCACGTTGTTGTGATTCTTGAATTACTAATAAGCAGAGCTTGTTACTCACTCATCACATTATTCACGCCGTCTTATTTCACCAATGACACACTTGTCCAAATACCCTTATATCATCATTGTTGATCTATGCACCTGCCTTATTTGCACTCGCTTTTGCAAAGTCTTGCATGCTCCCGCTGAGTTACCACTACACATTCAAAAAAAGTTACATAATCATTCACATGAAATCAAATTGATTACAATTCGTTAATGCAGGGTTCTTGCCGAAACTATCGTGGCTCTTGAATTATGTTTCAAAGAAGACATTGTTTTGTAATTTTATGATATATAATAAGAGTGAAAGTAAGCAAGGTCATCAGGATGGAAAGATTCTATTACCTAGAGTGGGACAACCTCATAAAATAACACAAACATAAAATAATACAGAAGCTCATATGTTTGGGCCTACCGAATACAATTTCTCAATGTTAAATATAGATGGTAATGAATGTGTAACTATTCAAGATAGTTATACAAAGAGAATTTCAAACTCAATTTCACCAAATATGCACATGTTGTGATTGTAATTGGAAATGAAGCAAGTGGTGAAGACATATCCAGAGAATCGACAAATGTTTCTAAAGAAGTGCATTTGTCATATATATCAATCATATCTAAGGTCTGTGAAAGAGAGTTGAAGACACTAGAGGAATGCAAGTCGGGTGTATTTGCTGCTAAGAGGCATCAACAAATGATTGGATGCTTGCCTTGCCTAAACTCTTCAACATGATATATTTCGTTTAAGAAAACGCTATGTTCTTACAAGTCAGGAGCTTGTGCACAAAATAATATAAAATCACATTGATGTTACTGATAGAAGTGAAGTTGAGGAGCAGTTGCACCTTCTTCAAGAATTAGCTCCTGAATGGATTTCTGGAAGGAAATATTCCACTGGTGACTTTCTATACAGTGTCAAAAATAGCATAGATATGCCAATGATCCACACAAGATTTGCAAGGGCCTTGTAAACACATGCACTTATGAAATTTGTTGGGGACATGGAATATGCGTGGGAGTGATAAACTAGGCATACCGGTCTTTCAGATTCTGCATCTGTCACTCATTAAAGAAAAAATTTCATACATTACTTCTGTCATTTATCTCTATTTTAGATAGAAGCGGGGTAATCTCTCCATGGCTTTGACATAAGACTAAGGGTTGCATTGTATTAACACCCTTTTTTTTGTCAATTTTCCATGTGGTTGGAAATCATTATCAAAATACCTTGTTGGTCCTGGCAATATTTCACTGCACTCTATGATAGAATATGTATGCGAAGTTGGAACTGTGAGGTTTCTTGATGGGTACTCTGTTGTTGCTGACACTATAATCCACTGCACTGGGTATTCTTATCATTTTCCATTTTGGAAATGAAGGGCATCGTGAGTGTGAATGATAACTGCGTGGGGCCACTGTATGAGCATGTTTTCCCACCAACACTAGCTCCTTCTCTTTCATTTGTTGGCCTGCCATGGAAGGTTTCACCTCTTCCATTATGTGAGTTATAGTCTAGATCGATAGAAAAAACATTATCTTGAAAGGTACATCTCCCTTCAGAAAATTACATGATTGAAGCCGTGAGAAACTTCTATGTTCAGAATGAGGCTGCTAGTCGACCTAAACATTACACTCATAACATCGGCCATTGTGAGTATGAATATGTTGATTGGTTTGCTGACCAATGTGGGTGTGCCCAAGCAGAGGATTGGAGGAGAAACATTTATGCGTTGACTTAAAAAAAACAGAGCTTCCCATCCACAAACCTATCGTGATAAATGAGAGGACCATAATTGGCTTGAAATAGCACTATTGGACCTGTCAAATAGTGGATACCAGATTAAGTTTCCTTACTGAAATTTCGTCAAAGATCCTATCCTTGGAAAGTTGCTTTGCAACACCTTCACAGATACAATTGAAACACGACGTGGGCAGGCTCAAATGAACATACAGATTCCTTAATCGACTAATGTGCAATAATGGGTGCAATTCATGTGAAACATATGAGTTTTGCAATTGAGTTTCGAACGTTTGATATAGCCACACAAGGGATTGATATACTATAAAATGGTTGACAAGTGATTTAAACATTGAAGGGTGTCTTTGCCAATTTTAAAAAAAAGAGAACCATCGGAATTATATTCTATTATCCACATAAAATTAATTATATTTATCCAACCATATGTAAAACAATCGATGGGAAATGATTATAAAACTATTAAGGAGAGTGCAAAAATAAATTAGTTTTTGTGTTAAGTGATTTGTTATGGTTGGTTGGAGTTCAGTTACGAAAATGATAACTGAAGAAACCTTCCACCTAATGCTTTAAAGGGAGCAACACACAACCTGCCAGAGGTGGAAGATAATTCTAGAGAATTCTTAGAAGGACATAAATTTTATGAAGGAGAGATCATTAGATAAATAAATTTATGAGAGAGAACTTTTGGCAGAAATTTTAGAGTAGTATGTTAGGAGTGCTGTGAGGACTGTGCATTTCATTCTTTTCTTACATCTTCAATAGAGATTGATGAAATAATCGACAATAAGGGGTCTTGCGAAGCAGCGAAGAGGGTAAGCGAGGATGAGTTTTATGGCCTTCATAAGGTAAATATTTACTTATTTAGTTTGTTGTAATAAGGCTCGATTTGATTCGACGCTAATCAATTTTACTATGCAGGTTCTCTCCTTGCGATTCACCACCATGGCTCCATTCCTTCTTGGCTCAAATTTCTTTTTCATTTTCATGCTTGGTATTTCTATTGTACATTGTGTCTAGGGGGGGATAAAGACCATATACTTGGCCCTAGTCTACGCAGAGACTTGCATATTTTGAAGATTATGAATTTGTATGAGAAGTATTTTAATGAAAATCATTTATTTCTCGCTCATCATTATCTCCTGATTTTTCTTTAAAATCCTCAGTTCTCCTCATCTTTATTTATTTAACACTCTGATTTTAGAATAAATAAAAAAGTTGGATAAAATCTTTAAAAGACAAATTAAATGTATATATATTGTAAACAATCATGTCCATAAAGTTTATTTACTATCTAATTAGTGTACATAAACTTTATTTATTTTATTATTCTTACATCCTAGCTTTAAAAAGGAAAATGAACAAATTCATGAATGTTTTATATGTACATATCTTTTACTCATTAACTATTTTAATGTGTATAAACCCTTTTGTTCTTTTACTATTTTGATTTGATTTTATTATGTCTTAGTCACATCCTAACTCCTAATGAAAATAAAAAAAAGGTTATATCATGTTATCTATATTCTTCAAACTAACATAGTTTATTAGCTTCCTTAGCTTTAAGTTGACTTTCCTTTATTTATTTTTCCTTTTGCTAAAATAAAAACAAAAGCATTGCCTTTTTTTGGGTGCATTTCCTTGATTAAATATAATTTTGTAACTATAAATGTATAAATTCCACATAGAAGTTGATAAAATTGTAAATAACATAGAAATCATGAAATCACATAAAAATTAAATATTGTTAAAAGGTTAAATTATAAGGAAAAGGAATTCATGCTTGGACTATAGGTTAGGGTAAAATCGGCCTAGAGTTCAATGCACATTCTTGTCCAGGGCTTTAAGTCTAGGGTGATATTCACGCTTCTTCTCGCCTAGTCCCGTGGGAGGTTGAAAATGTTGATTTTGGAGACTCCTTAGTCTTTTGACGTCAACATATTTTTTGGCGACCATACTAGGGAGAACCGTTCAATGGTTCATTCCTAGTTTTTGTTTTAATTCTTTCGATTTCTTTCCCTTCCTAGACCTCAATGTCTCAACCGATTGGAAGCCTGTTCGGTGGTTGTAACCTTGTGGTTTCAAATACTAACCCTGGGAAAGTCATTCGCAAGTATGGACTGTTTGAGTTTGAAGAAGACATAAACAATTCTCCTTGGTTTTTTCCCACTCCCTTGAAGTTCGCTCACCTAGTGGACCCTTTATCTCACAAATTTAAGAATCATTTACCTCTCTTCCATGGCGATGGAACTGTTACAATGATTGAACATCTTCGCGCGTTTTCGAATGCTTGCACCATTCTCGGAGTAAATAATAATGATAGTTGCATGTTGTTGTTTATGAATTTACTTTAGGGCGATGCCACCTCTTTATTTTCCAACCTTCCTGATGGGTGCATTTATACCTGGTTTGAGTTGTCTTACTGGTTCACTTCTACCTTTCGGAGTTTGGATAATCCTTACAAACATCTTAAGAGGTTTAATCAATTATGCATAAAGAACAATGAGATCATTCTTACTTTTAATCTTCAGTTCATCAAGTTATACAATTTAATTCCTACTCCCATTCGCCCCACCAACTTGGTTGCTCTGTTGCATTACTACAAACTTCTACCTCCTCTTTACCGATGGCGGTTGGAAGAAAAGAACATTCAAAACCTAGAGCTAGCCCTATCCACTTGCCTCGACTTCGAAGAGAAAATACGTAGAACAGGTTACTCCTTTGGTGGTTATGATTCACACAAGGAGTTGTCTTCTTTAATCCACGTCATTAAAAGCTTACAAGATTGCATGTTCTTTCTTGAGTCTCAATCCTCAAATCATGCTGGGAGTATATCTCGGGAGCCCTCCCTCTTAGGGCCTAATTATAATGAATCAAATACTTGTGGTAAAGATCTTGGAGGTGAAGAGGATCATGATTATATCATGATGCTTAATGACCAATCTAGCTCTCACATCTCAAACTTCACCCCTCGTGACCCTCATGGAAAAACTCAATCCCCAAATCACCTTTCATCTCAAGCTTCTTATCCGCATGTGTACGATGGAAATTTTGATTATTAAAATGAAGAAGTCAATTCTAACTATGTCAAACCAATTTATGATACATTTGTGTTCAATGATATTGTTAATGAGTGGTCAAATGATGTCAACCAGTATGAATTTAATGATGCATGAGACGAATCCTTTTCTAAATATATATATGAGTTCAATCAAGATCTTAATTTGTATAAAAATTTTGCTAATCCTTTGTTTCAATCAAAAGAGGATAAAGAAATTGACACTATCGAGCATGTCCCTTCTAGGCACAATTTTTATTTTGATGATAGTGACCATTGTAGGGGCATTCCAATGTTTTTTAATCCATGTTATGAATCTTCATTGCATCATGATGATCATGTTCCTGATAGGAAGGTCCCCAGAGGTGATATTAATTCGTTTGATGAATTCATGAATCATCCCTTTAGCATACAAACCCTAAACCCTAAATCTAATTCAATCAATACCTTCATCATGACTGGAAAAACATCTGTTGGTTAGCATGTCTTGGAGGTTGGTGGTCGTTTCTTTTGGATATTGGTTAATCATATCTCTGCACCGTATACATCTGTTGGTTGGCATTTTGGCAGTCCCCCTATGCACAAATTTATCAAGCTCATAGGACCCGCATGCAAAGCAGGTGATGCATTCCTTTATGCTAAATTTCATCCGACCTGAGTCCAAGCTAGTGGTTTCTTTCCTCTATAAATAAATAAATAAATAATAAATAATAATAATAATTTATAATATAATAATAATAAAAAATTTCAGGAAGGGCTAGATTAGTTTTAGGTTAATTTCTCTTTTACTCAGTTTCTTTTCTTGCTTTTATTTATTTTTGCTTCCTTTTCATTTTTTTCCCTTTCTTACAGCCATAAGTAATGGAGCAATGATTGGTGATATTAAAAGGTAGGTTGTCTATGTATTTTTAACTGATTGACCAAATGTGTTTTGGTGGACAACAAACTTGCAGGTGAACTAAGTTTCCTTCCTTTGTCATGATTCCTTGCTTGTCTATCATTCTCTTGCTACGTGGGACATCCTTGCTCATCACATCCGTCAGTCATATCCCCATCTTCTTTCTTTCCCTTTCTCCTTCCCCTTCATTTTGAGATGCCTCCATCATACACGTTGTGGATTCTCAGTGTTAAATTTGGGTCTTTCCCTCAACACACATCCACGACAGTTTTCTAGCCTTGTAATCATCTTGTCAAGTTTCAAAGAGTTGTCCCTTCAAGTTATACAACAGGACCAAACCCCCTCATACTTACCACTTTCCATGAGTTATTCCACGAAGTCCCGATCCATGAATCCATTGACCTCCATCGTGTCTACCCCTGTTGTATAACCTGGTCCACCTGACCCTATCAACCTTTGTCTATCCTACATTGAGTCACCCTTAGTCCTTCTACTACCCTTCCCTTCCCCTTTCCTGCAGAGAACCAATGATCGCATGGTATTATTTAAAGCTTGCACGCCACTATAAGAGACACACATTTGTTGGTTGGAAATTGTTAACGATGATTTTTGTCAAGAGTACTTAGCCGACAAAGCGTTTCCAGGCTCCCTCTCCAGTCACACTACTTGCGCAAGGTTTCATTTTTTCTCATTAAATATTGGCACGTTGTTGTGACGCTTGACTAACTACTAAGAAAATCTTGTTACTCACTCATTGCATTATTCACACCGTCTTATTACGCCAATGACACACTTGTCCAAAGACCCCTATATCACCATTGTTGATATATGCACCCACCTTATTCGCACTTTCTTGCGCAAAGTCTTGCATGCTCCCGTTGAGTTACCACTACACATTCAAAGAAATTTACATAATCATTCACATGAAAGAAAATTCATTACAATTCGTTAATGTAGGGTTCTTTCCGAAACTATCGTGGCTCTCGAATTATGTTTCAAAGAATACATTGTTTTGTAATTTTATGATATATAATAAGAGTGAAAGTAACCAAGGTCATCAGGATGGAAAGATTCTATTACATAGAGTGGGAAAACCTCATAAAATAACACAAACATAAAATAATATAAAATTTCATATGTTTGGGCCTACCGAATACAATTTCTCAATGTTAAATATAGATAGTAATGAATGTGTAACCATTCAAGACAGTTCTACAAAGGGAATTTCAAACTCAGTTTCACCAAATATGCACAAGTTGTGATTGTAATTGGAAATGCAGTGAGTGGTGGAGATATCTCCAGAGAATCGACAAATGTTTCTAAAGAAGTGTATCTGTCAGATACATCAATCATATCTAAGGTCCATGAAAGAGAGTTGAAGACACTAGAGGAATGCAATTCGGGTGTATCTGCTGCTAAGAGGTGTCAAAAAATGATTGGATGCTTGCCTAAACTCTTCAACATGATATGTGATATATTTCATTTAAGAAAACACTATGTTCTTACAAGTCAGGAGCTTGTGCACAAAACAATATCAAATCACACTAATGTCAATGATAGAAGTGAAGTTGAGGAGCAATTGCACCTTCTTCAAGAATTAGCTCCTGAATGGATTTATGGAAGGAAAGATTCCACTGGTGACTTTCTATACAATATAAAAAATAACATAGATCTGTCAACGATCCACACAAGATTTGCAAGAACCTTGTAAACACATGCACTTATGAAAGCTATTGGGGACATGGAATATGTGTGGGAGTGATAAACTAGGCATACCAGTCTTTCAGATTTTGCATCTGTCACTCATTGAAGAAAAGATTTCATACATTACTTCTGTTATTTATTTCTATTTTAGATAGAATCGAGGTAATATCTCCATGGATTTGACATGAGACTAAGGGTTTCATTGTGTTAACACCTTTGTTTTTGTCACTTTTCCATGTGGTTTGAAATCATTATCATAAGACCTTGTTGGTCCTGGAAATATTTCACTGCACTCTATTATAGAATATGTATGCGAAGGTGGAACTATGAGGTTTCATGATGGGTAATCTGTTGTTGCTGACACTATAATCCACTACACTGGGTGTTCTTATCATTTTCCATTTTGGAAATGGAGGGAATCATGAGTGTGAATGATCAATGCATGGGGCCACTGTATGAGCATGTTTTGCCACCAGCACTAGCTCCTTCTCTTTCATTTGTTGGCTTTCCATGGAAGGTTTCACCTCTTCCATTATGTGAGTTACAGTCTAGATTGATAGCAAAACAATTGTATGGAAAGGCACATCTCCCTTCAGAAAATGACATGATTGAAGCCGTGAGAAAATTCTGTGTTCATAATGAGGTTGCTGGTCTACCTAAACATTACACTCATAACATTGGCCATTGTGAGTATGGATATGTTTATTAGCTTGCTGACCAATGTGGGCGTGCCCAGACAGAGGATTGGAGGAGAAACACTTATGCATTGGCTTCAAAAAAACATAGCTTCCCATCCAAAAATCCGTCGTGATAAATGAGAGGACCATAATTGGCTTGAAATAACACTATTGGATCTGTCAAACAATGGATACCAGATTAAGTTTCCTTGTTGAAATTTTGTCAAAGATATTGTCCTTGGAAATTTGCTTTGCAACACCTTCATCAGATACAATTGAAACACAACGTGGGCAGGCTCAAATGAACATACAGATTCCTTAATCGACTAATGAGCAGTGATGGGTGCTGTTAGTCCCTAAAGTTGCACTTGACTATGAGAGGGAAAGCTAGGGCATCATCGATTTATTGCAAAGTGTTTAGGAGGTTTTTATAATTTGGTTTTGAATAAGGTGGTTGAAAAAATGGCTCAAGGTTATAACATAACATGAAAATCAAGATCAGAACATAGTAAATCCCATTGACTGAGTAAAAGGTAGGCACATAGATGGATTAAACCAATAAGATAAAGAGAGGATGAAGCCTTCAATTTGTCAACTTCACATAATTCCTTGTCTCAAAATATCATAAGGAAACAAGAACATCAGTTTGAAATCAAAACTTGAAATTAATTCCCACAGTAATTTTTTACTGTATTAATTAACAATCAAGAAACAAATGCATTGCAGTCTGAATAATGAATTCAAGCATGAAGAAAGAAAAACAAAGTAGAAAAGAGTGTCTAACCATCCATATTCCTTTTCTACTAAGTGTCAAATAGAACATAAATGCCTTTACAAGGATTTTCACAAAACAAGTCTTCTGGATCTCCAATTTTTCGACCATAACTTCTCCTTCTACAGAGTTTATATAGAAACAATACATAATTATCAAGATCCAAAAGAAATGGATCTGAAAACCTCCTCATATATATTTAGTTTCTTGTTTCAAATAATCAAGGAGAAGATCCAATCTGATCTCCAACTGGAATTGATGAGGTGGCTTGTCAACTATTGTCCATGAGATTTTTCAGAAAAATAAATCTGACAAATTCCAGAAAAATAGGGTCCAACAATCTCTTCGTATCTCAAACGGTGATATCTGTGTAAAAACCGAGAGATGTTTTTGTGAAGGGACCCATTCCCAACAAAAAACTCTTTTGGTTTCCAAAAATTCATCACCAACTGTTCTGCAACCTCTCCCAAAATTAAGGACTAAAAGAATAAATTATTTATTATGAAATCACAGAAACATAGGCCTCAAAGATCAATTCAAATCTCTTAAAATGTGATTTTTGTGTAAAAACCTAGAGAGTTTTTTGTGAAGGTGAATGTTTCCAACAAAAGCCTCTTTTGGTTTCAACAAATTCCTCTCTAGCTATTCTGCAACCTCTCTTGAAAAAAAGGACTAAAACAGGTAAAAAAACAAAGTATTTCCTGTAGCTTTATCAGAAAATTAGGCCCCAAAGATATATATGAATCTCTTAAAATGTGATAGCCGTGTAAAACCCAGAGTGGTTTTTGTGAAGGAGAATTTTTCCAACAAAAACCTCTTTTGCTTTCAACAAATTCCTCTCCAGCTGTTCTGCAACCTCTCTTGAAGAAAAAGACTAAAACAGGTAAAAAAAACAGAGTATTTCCTGTAGCTTTATTAGAACATCGGGCCTCAAAGATATATCTGCATCTCTTAAAATGTGATAGATGTGTAAAAACAAAAAGAGGTTTTTGTGAAGGGGCATGTTTCCAACAAAAACCTCTTTTGGTTTTAACAAATTCATCTCCATAGTTTCATAAACTTCTTTTGAATATAAGGACTAAAACAGGAAAAACAAAGTATTTCCTGTATTTGATTTTTGTTTTTTCTTCTTTCTGTTGTGTTCATCTTTTCTTGTTGATTAGCACTCCATTTATCTACATGAGCCTTCTATTTATTCAACTATTCCACTGTATTATGAAGCTCTCTAATCTTTTATTTATCAGTTCTGACTTTAACCCTGAACTCGGGGAACTCTTCAACAAGTGCACGCTCATCCAAATCTATGGCAACCTGAGGTTCTTTCATCTTAATTTGGTACTTAGAAACCAATATTGAGTTGTGATCTTCATCTAAACTAGCTGATTCCATGGATTCAGACATGTTTGATATATGGTCTGAATCTACAATATTACTTTCTTTAGTTTCAGGAACCCTACTTATACCTTTGGCAGATGCTTTAGATCTTGATAATTTGGTAGCATATCTTGTTACAGGTCCTATAGAGAATGGAACAGTTTTCTTACCTTCTTTTGCTGGTTCTTTATGTATTGGGGACATTCCTTTCTTTCGTTTGGTATCTTCTTTAGCATCTTCAGAATGGTCTTCTATCACTATGAAATCTTCTCTTTTGATTGAGGAATCGAACATGGCTTTGGGCCTTAGCTTGTACTTGTTGGTGACTCTTGTAGAGTTCCTCCTAGGGTCTTGAGGCACAAGCACACATTTCTTCTTTTTCCTTTTAACTGCAACATTCTTCTTACTGGTTGCTGGTGCTTTATGCTTGGCTGAGAGTGTAACATTATAATCTTCATCAGAGTCTTCTTATGTTTTTAAATCTTCCTTAGGAAGCATTTTGTTTTCTATTTCCCATTTGGGTCTCTTACCTCTGTTGGTCCTCATTACCCTGATGGCAGGCAATTCTTATTTAATAGCGGTTTCATCAACTGGAAAGCTTGGCTCCTATGTAACATTCCTTTTCCTTTTTCCTTTCTTTTGTTTGCTGGACTATGGGTCAGGATTTAGGGTTTGCATGAGCTAGCTCCAGGGTTTTTGTATTTCTCTTAGGGTAGACACGACTAGAGTCTTAATTAAAACATGATGAAACAGTCTACTATTTGCATTGGAGTGTGACTGCACTCATTTTGACATTTTTGCTAGGCTTTTGAGGAGAAAATAAGGCAAATTTAAAGGATAATCACCATTTAGATGCATTAATAACCTAATGTGATAGATATAAATCAATGAGAATCTGCCTTCGCAGGTGATATACCTGTGGATAACGATTAGAGCAGTGTGTCATTCCTGTCTGATCCAACTATGAGGGATTCCTTTTCTCCAGTCCGGGTTTTGTTTGTCTGGTAGCAAAAACTGATTGACGAATTCTGTAACTACATGCTCTTTCTTCCACCATCGTTCTCCTTCGACCACCAACCTGCAAGTCTTGGCAATTGTTTGTTCTATCACCAACATTAGCAATTTCCCGATCTCCACTTTGTAACCATCGAAGTTCTGTGCAAACGCCAAAGAGACCTGTTCGTCATAACCTTGGAAGGTAGTGAGGAATTCAAACCAACCCACATCTCTAAATCTCTGTGCCATCTGTGGATATGCCTCAAGAATCTCAGCACCCTCAGGTTCCAATCTGACCACTTGTTCGCTTCTCTTAGGAGCCATGAAACACGATGCTACAACAGGCACTGATCGGATTCTGAATTTACAAACTTCAACTATTAACATATAACAATTCTTCTGAGAAAAATACCTGTGCTTATAATTTAGCACACTCAGAATGACAAGTGGCAGGTTTAGATAATGATCTTTGGGAATTGAACGATTTGAAATGAGTCCTTTGCAAGTACAGAGCAATTCGATCATGTAACGGTTTGAATCATAAAATGATTTGAGAGCCATTGTGGGACACATGCGAACTCTTAGTCCACGATCTATGTAATCATAACGAAATCTGGGTGGCAGGTGCATATTAAGGCATGATTATATTTGCGCAACGGGAATAATGTTATTCCAGTAGCACTATTAATGACTTAGCATAATTTGAATTTGTAAAGTTCAAACAGGCATATGAAGTGACACATCATTCAAAACCATGTCTTAAAACTCCAAACTTAAAGAAATTATCCAAATAACTAAAATGCAAACCATAACAAGCTGAAAACAATGATTAAAATCAAATGAAAGCAGATAATGAAGTGCAGGTAGGAAGGGTTTAGGATTAGGGTTTATCACTAAATCAAAAGAAAAATTAGATACTAACACTGGCTCCTTCTGGGGATGATTCTCTCCTCGTGAGGCATCAAGAACAAGTAGACCACTGCGCCTTTTCCTCTATGCATCCATGCAACACAACCTGCAAACTTTTTTTTCTGCAAACATTCACATTCTTTTGTGTTGTGCCTAGTCCATTGGGTTATGGAGTCAGTCAATATCATTTCAACTCTGGACCCAAACTCCTGCAACTTATCAAACTTTAACAAAATGCTGAAAACAAACTCGCTACAAATCTGGTTACACTATGCAAACTACAAAAAAAAATGCTCAAGAAGAGAGCTTATTGCCTGCCTTACTTCTAACCAGTAAAAATTGTCTTAATCATGTTAAATCACGCTTCTAATGAAGCCATGATAACATCCAGCTGACTAAAAAAACTTCTTGTATGCAAATAAAATTCAGAGAAGACCTCATGACTTGTAGAAATTTTTTAACTTGCAACACATATTTACAATAATCATCTTCTTTGATTAGAAATTTTGCAAGGCTGAAATCTTCTGAGAAACATAACTCCATATAAATGGCTACCAGATCATAGAAAGAAGTAGATTGATAACTGAAAATGGTTACCTCTGCTTGCTGCTTGATACTGCCCTATACTGGTTCCAACTGTTCATGACTAATGTGTAGGCTGTTTTCATAAATTTGCTGCTCAACTTCTATCACCATAAATATAACAGGTTGCTAATAACCTTCATCAATACTGTTATGTTTATCAAATTTATCAACAACAATATGCTGAGGAAATACTTGTTCCTTATACTCATCATAAACAAGAACTTTTTCATTCAAATAAAAAACATGTGTATCAGAGATAAGATCAAATGCGTCTACAACTATGCAATCTTTATCCCTGTCATCAATTGAATCTTGATGATTTTCCTCAACAACATAATTTTCATCCTTACCATCAGGAGAAAAATTTGCTTTCTGCTGAATATGCTTCTCAAATACATCACAACAATTTCAAAAAGACTTTCAGCAAAAAAATTTTCTTTACAAAATATATTGAAAGCATTATGAAAACTTTCCAACGAGTTAATACTTGAAGCTGGAAGAGATCTGTACCAATCAAGGGCTTCTCCCTTCAATGAGTATCTGAAAACTTTGATTTGGACATCCTCATGCACAATTTGGCGTTCATGAACAAACACATGAAAATCCAGTAGATGCTCAGTTGGAACCTCCCAATCCTGGCCTTTAAATGTAGGAAGAGTACCTTCCCATTCACCTCTGCTAAGCATTGGGTTTGGAAAACCAACTACATTTGAGAAATCACAAAAGGCAAACCTTTGAGCCAAAACAACTTCCATACATGGATCCCCAGTGGAGTCGCCTATTGATATTTAGACAGTGGATTCACCAGGTGAATGATATAGTCAGAAAAAGTATCCAACTCATGTTCACCATCAAGAGCTAGAATTGATCGTTGTCATTCTCCCAGGGATAAATACTTCGTGTCTCCGTCCCCGACAATGGCGCCAAAAGATGTTAGTCCCTAAAGTTGCACTTGACTATGAGAGGGCAAGCTAGGGCATCATCGGTTTATTGCAAAGTGTTTAGGAGGTTTTTATAATTTGGTTTTGAATAAGGTGGTTGAAAAACTGGCTCAAGGTTATAACATAACATGAAAGTCAAGATCAAAACATAGTAAATCCCATTGACTGAGTAAAATGTAGGCACATAGATGGATTAAACCAATAAGAAAAAGAGAGGATGAAGCCTTCAATTTGTCAACTTCACATAGTTCCTTGTCTCAAAATATCATAAGGAAACAAGAACATCAATTAGAAATCAAAACTTGAAATTAATTCCCATAGTAAAGTTTTTACTGTATTAATTAACAATCAAGAAACAAATGCATTGCAGTCTGAATAATGAATTCAAGCATGAAGAAAGAAAAACAGAGTAGAAAAGAGCGTCTAACCATCCATATTCCTTTTCTATTAAGTGTCAAATAGAACATAAATGCCTTTACAAGGAGTTTCACAAAACAAGTCTTCTGGATATCCAATTTTTCGACCATAACTTCTCCTTCTACAGAGTTTATATAGAAACAATACATAATTATCAAGATCCAAAAGAAATGAATATGAAAATCTCCTCATATATATTTAACTTATTGTTTCAAATAATCAAGGAGAAGATCCAATCTGATCTTCAATTCGAATTGATGAGGTGGCTTGTCAACTGTTGTTCATGAGATTTTTCAGGAAAATAAATCTGGCAAATTCCTGAAAAATAAGGTCCAACAATCTCTTCATATATCTCAAATGGTGATAGTTGTGTAAAAAAGGAGAGAGGGTTTTGTGAAGGGACTCTTTCCCAACAAAAACCTCTTTTGGTTTCCAAACATTCATCATCAGTTGTTCTGCAACCTCTCCCAAAATTACTGACTAAAACATGAAATTATTTATTATGAAATCGCAGGAAAATAGGCTTCAGAGATCAATTCGAATCTCTTACAATGTGATTGTTGTGTAAAAATACAGAGAGGTTTTTGTAAAGGGGAATGTTTCAAACAAAAACCTCTTTTAGTTTCAACAAATTCCTCTCCAACTATTCGTCAACCTCTCTTGAAGAAAAATACTAAAACAGGTAAAAAAACAGAGTATTTTCTGTAGCTTTGTCAAAAAATTAGGCCTCAAATATATATTTGAATCTCTTAAAATGTGATAGATGTATAAAAACCCGGAGAGGTTTTTGTGAAAGAAATGTTTCCAAAAAAAACCTACATTTTTTTCAACAAATTCCTCTCCATCTGTTCTACAACCTCTCTTGAAGAAAAAGACTAAAACAGGTAAAAAAAACAGCATATGTCTTGTAGCTTTATCAGAAAATTAGGCCTCAAATATATATCTGAATCTCTTAAAATGTGATATCTGTGTAAAACCCAAGAGAGGTTTTTGTGAAGGGGAATGTTTCCAACAAAAACCTCTTTTGGTTTTAACAAATTCATCTCCATAGTTTCAGAAACTTCTTTTGAATATAAGGACTAAAACAGAAAAAACAAAGTATTTCATGTATTTGATTTCTGTTTTTTCTTGTTTCTGTTGTGTTCATATTTTCTTGCTACTTAGCACTCCATTGCTATACATGAGACTTCTCTTTAGTCAAATGTTCCACTGTCTTCTGGAGCTCCCTGATATTTTCTTTATCAGTTCTGACTTTAACCTTGAACTCGGGGAACTCTTCAACAAGTGCAGGCTCATCCAAATCTATGGAACCCTGAGGTTCTTTCATCTTAATTTGGTACTTAGAAACCAATCCTGAGTTGTGCTCTTCATCTGAACTAGCTGATTCCATGGCTTCATGCATGTCTGATATATGGTCTGAATCTACAAAATTACTTTCTTTAGTTTCAGGAACCCTAGTTATATCTTTGGCAGATGCTTTAGTTCTTGATAATTTGGTAGGAGATCTTGTTACAGGTCCTGTAGAGAATGGAACAATTTTCTTACCTTATTTTGCTTGTTCTTTATGTACTGGGGACTTTTCCGTCTTTTGTTTGATATCTTCTTTAGCATCTTCAGAATGGTCTTCTATCACTATGACATCTTCTCTTTTGATTGAGGAATCAAACATGGCTTTGGGCCTTAGCCTGTACTTATTGGTGACTCTTGTAGAGTTCCTTCTAGGGTCTTGAGGCGTAGACACACATTTCTTCTTTTTCCTTTTAATTGCAACATTCTTCTTACTGGTTGCTAGTGCTTTATGCTTGGCTGAGAGTGTAACATTATAATCTTCATCAGAGTATTCTTCTGTTTTTAAATCTGCCTCAGGAAGCATTTCGTTTTCTGTTTCCCATTTGGGTCTCTTACCTCTGCTGGTCCTCGTTACCCTGATGGCAGACAATTCTTCTTTAACATGGGTTTCATCAACTAGAATGCTTGGCTCTTGTGTAACATCCCTTTTTCTTTTGCCTTTCATCTGTTTGTTGGATTGTGGGCCAGGATTTAGGGATTGCATGAGCCAGCTCCAGGGTTTTTGTATTTCTCTTAGGGCAGACAGGACTAGAGTCTTAATTAAAACCTGATGAAACATGCTACTCTTTGCATTGGAGGAGTGTGACTACACTCTTTTTGACATTTTTTCCAATCTTTTGAGGAGAAAATAAGGCAAATTTAAAGGATAATCACCATTTAGATGCATTAATAACCTAATGTGATAGATATAAATCAATGAGAATATACCTTCGCAGGTGATATACCTATGGATAACGATCATAGCAGTGTGTCGTTCCCATCTGATCCAACTGCGAGGGATTCCTTTTCTCCAATCCAGGTTTTGTTTGTCTGTTACCAAAAATTGATTGACGAATTCTGTAACTACATGCTCTTTCTTCCACCATCGTTCTCCTCCAACCACCAACCTACAAGCCTTGGCAAATTTTTTTTTCTGTCACCAACATTAGCAATTTCCTGATCTCCACTTTGTAACCATTGAATTTCTGTGCAAACGCCAAAGAGACCTGTTCGTCATGACCTTGGAAGGTAGTGAGGAATTCAAGCCAACCAACATCTCTAAATCTCAGCGCCATCTGCGAATATGCCTCAAGAAGCTCGACACCCTCAAGTTCCAATCTGACCACTTGCCCACTTCTCTTAGGTGCCATGAAACACGATGCTATAATAAGCACTGATCATATTCTGAATTTACAAACTTCAATTGTTAACATATAACAGTTCTTCTGAGAAAAATACTTGCTCTTATAATTCAACATAATTAGAATGACAAGTGGCAGGTTTAGATAATGATCTTTGGGAATTGAACGATTTGAAATGAGTCCTTTGCAGGTACAGAGAAATTCAATCATGTAACGGTTTGAATCATAAAATGATTCGAGAGCCATCCTGGGACACATACGAATTCTTAGTCCATGATCAGTGTAATCATAACAAAATCTGGGTGGCAGGCGCATATTAAGGCATGATTATATTTGCGCTACGAGAATAATGTTATTCCAGTAGCACTATTAATGACTTAGCATAATTTGAATTTGTAAAGTTCAAACAGGCATATGAAGTGACACATCATTCAAAACCATGTCTTAAAACTCCAAACTTAAAGAAATTATCCAAAGAACTAAAATGAAAACCATAGCAAGCTGAAAATAATGATTAAAATCAAATGAAAGAAGATAATGAAGTGCATCTAGGAAGGGTTTAGGATTAGGGTTTCTCCCTAAATCAAAAGCAAAATTAGAGATTAACACTGGCTCCTTCTGGGGGATGATGCTCTCCTCGTGAGGCATCAAGAACAAGCATACCACTGTGCCTTTTCCTCTGTGCATCCATGCAACACAACCTACAAACTTTTGTCTCTGCAAACATTCACATTCTTATGTGTTGTGCCTAGTCCATTGGGTTATGGAGTCAGTCAATATCATTTCAAATCTAGCCTCAAACTCCTGCAACTTATCAAACTTTAACAAAATGTTGAAAACAAACTCGCTGCAAATCTGGTTACACTATGCAAACTGCAAAAACAAATTCTCAAGAAGAGATCTTATTTCCTGCCCTACTTCTAACCAGTAAAAATTTTCCTAATCATGTTAAATCATTCTTCCAATGAAGCCATGATAACATCCAACTGACTGAAAAAAACTTCTTGTATGCAAATAAATTTTAGAGAAGACCTCATGACTTGTAGCAAAATTTTAACTTGCAACACATATTTACAATAATCATCTTCTTTGATACAAAATTTTGCAAGGACGAAATCTTCTGAGAAATATAACTCCATATAAATGGCTACTGGATCATAGAAAGAAGTAGATTGATAACCGAAAATGGTTACCTCTGCTTGCTGCTTGATACTGCCATATACTGGTTCCAACTGTTCATGACTAATGTGCAGGTTGTTTTCATAAATTTGTTGCTCAACCTCTGTCACCATAAATATAACAGGCTGCTGATAACCTTCATCAATACTATTATGTTTATCAAATGTATCAACAAAAATATGCTGAGGAAATACTTGTTCCTTATACTCATCATAAACAAGAACTTTTTCATTCAAATAAAAAACATGTGTATCAGAGATAAGATCAAATGCGTCTGCAACTATGCAATCTTTATCCCTGTCATCAATTGAATCTTGATGATTTTCCTCAACAACATAATTTTCATCCTTACCATCAGGAGAAAATTTTTCTTTCTGCTGAATATGCTTCTCAAATACATCACAAGAATTTCAAAAAGACTTTCAACGAAAAAAAATTCTTTACAAAATATATTGAAAGCATTATGAAAACTTTCCAACGAGTTAATACTTGAAGTTGGAAGAGATCTGTACCAATCAAGGGCTTCTCCCTTCAATGAGTATCTGAAAAGTTTGATCTAGACATTCTGACGCACAATTTGGCATTTGTGAACAAACTCATGAAAATCCAGTAGATGCTCAGCCGGAACCTCCCAATATTCTCCTTTAAATGTAGGAAGAGTACCTTCCCATTCACCTCTACTAAGCATTGGATTTGAAAAACCAACTACATTTGAGAAATCACAAAAGGCAAACCTTTGAGCCAAAATGGCTTCCATAAATGGATCCCTAGTGGAGTCACATATTGATCTTTAGACAGTGGAGTCGCCAGGTGAATGATACAGTCAAAAAAAGTATCCAACTCATGTTCACCATCAAGAGCTAGAATTGATCGTTGTCGTTCTCCTAGGGATAAATACTTTGTGTCTCTATCCCAGGAAACGACGCCAAAAGATGTTAGTCCCTAAAGTTGCACTTAACTATGAGAGGGAAAGCTAGGGCATCATCGGTTTATTGCAAAGTGTTTAGGAGGTTTTTATAGTTTGGTTTTGAATAAGGTGGTTTAAAAACTGGCTCAAGGTTATAACATAACATGAAAATCAAGATCGAAACATAGTATATCCCATTGACTGAGTAAAAGGTAGGAACATAGATGGATTAAACCAATCAGAAAAAGAGAGGATGAAGCCTTCAATTTGTCAACTTCACATAATTCCTTGTCTCAAAATATCATAAGGAAACAAGAACATCAGTTTGAAATCGAAACTTGAAATTAATTCCCACAGTAAAGTTTTTACTGTATTAATTAACAATCAATAAACAAATGCATTGCAGTCTGAATAATGAATTCAAGCATGAAGAAAGAAAAACAGAGTATAAAAGAGTGTCTAACCATCCATATGCCTTTTCTATTAAGTGTCAAATAGAACATAAATGCCTTTACAAGGAGTTTCACAAAACAAGTCTTCTGGATCTCCAATTTTTCGACCATAACTTCTCCTTCTACAAAGTTTATATAGAAACAATACATAATTATCAAGATCCAAAAGAAATGGATTTGAAAAAATCCTCATCTATATTTAGTTTATTGTTTCAAATAATCAAGGAGAATATCCAATCTGATCTCCAATTCGAATTGAGGAGGTGGCTTGTCAACTGTTGTCCATGAGATTTTTCAGGAAAATAAATATGGCAAATTTCTGAAAAATAGTGTCCAACAATATCTTTGTATCTCTCAAACGGTGATAGATGTGTAAAAATGGAGAGAGTTTTTTGTGAAGGGACTTGTTCCCAACAAAAACCTCTTTTTGTTTCCAAAAATTCATCACCATCGGTTCTGCAACCGCTCCCAAAATTACTGACTAAAACATGAAATTATTTATTATGAAATCGCAGAAAATAGGTCTCAGGGATCAATTCGAATCTCTTAAAATGTGATTGATGTGTAAAAACCCAGAGAATTTTTTGTGAAGGGGAATGTTTAAAACAAAAACCTCTTTTTGTTTCAACAAATTCCTCTCCAGATGTTCTGCAACCTCTCTTGAAATAAAAGACTAAAATAGGTAAAAAAAACAAAGTATTTCCTGTAGCTTTATCAAAAAATTAGGCCTCAAATATATATCTGAATCTCTTAAAATGTGATAGCTGTGTAAAAAACTAGAGAGTTTTTTTTGAAGGGAATGTTTCAAACAAAAACCTCTTTTGGTTTCAGCAAATTCCTCTTCAGTTGTTCTGCAACCTCTCTTGAAGAAAAAGACTAAAACAAGTAAAAAAAATAGAGTATTTCCTATAGCTTTATTAGAAAATTAGGCCTCAAAGATATATCTGAATCTATTAAAATGTGATAGTTTTGTAAAAACCAAGAGAGGGTTTTGTGAAGGGGAATGTTTCCAACAAAAACCTCTTTTGGTTTTAACAAATTCATCTCCATATTTTCAAAAACTTCTTTTGAATATAAGGACTAAAACAGGAAAAACAAAGTATTTCCTTTATTTGATTTCTGTTTTTTCTTCTTTCTATTGTGTTCATCTTTTCTTGCTGCTTAGCACTCCATTGCTCTACATGACCCTTCTCTTTATTCAACTATTCCACTATTTTCTGGAGCTCTCTGATCTTTTCTTTATCAGTTCTGACTTTAACCCTAAACTCAGGGAACTCTTCAACAAGTGCAAGCTCATCCAAATCTATGGCAACCTGAGGTTCTTTCATCTTAATTTGGTACTTAGAAACCAATCCTGAGTTGTGCTCTTCATATGAACTAGATGATTCAATGGATTTAGGCATGTCTGATATATGGTCTGAATCTACAAGATTACTTTCTTTAGTTTCAGGAACCCTAGTTATACCTTTGGCAGATGCTTTAGCTCTTGATAATTTGGTACCAGCTCTTGTTTCAGGTCCTGTAGAGAATGGAACAATTTGCTTACCTTATTTTGTTGGTTCTTTATGTACTGGGGTGTTACACATGATTTTGGTCATCTTGGTGATGTATTAACAATGGTGTACTCAGGTTCCCAACAAGAACTTTCTCCTAAGAAAAGTGGCATTTATCTCCTTCCAGAAAACATATTTTCAAAGTGAGTTCGAAGGCTACATATGGCCTAGGGTGCGAGAATGGCCCATTCTCGCAGGCCACCTTCATCCAGGGTGCGAACTTCTTGCAGGTTTCTCTATACATAGGGTGCGAACTTGTTTTTGAACTTGGAAAAGAGAAGAAGTCTCGAGGGTTCTAGAAGGGAATCTTCTAGAAAATAGGTTGGCATTCGTATGGTTGTCATTTTACTGGCTTCCCTGATTTGGTGGGATCATTCTCATCCATGTAACCATCTCACCCTCTCCTATATATTGAAAGGACTCTCATGGAAAAGGTTAAGCAAGATTAATTGAAGAATTGGTAAAGGAATTGTGTGAAGAACCCTGCTTGAACAAAAGTTTGGAGACTTTAGTAGGTCTATCAAAAGGAATTGGATCTTCTTCATGCAAGGACAGAGAAAGTGTGTGTGTTGGAACCAAGAGTCACCGAAAGGAATCTTGCAACATCAAGGCAATCAGGTTGTATCTTCTACTTTCAATTAATATGATACAATGGCATGTCCTTTTCCCATAAAGTCACTCTTACTTTATTGTGTAATTCCTTGATCATATGCATAAGTTGACGATTGAATACATTTTGCTATCTTCACTTTGGTTGGTTTGTGTTGTCTTGGTCTTGACCTCACGAGAGCATCAAAGCGAAGCGGAAGCAACAAAGACTTAAGGAAGTGATACAAAGGTATGTCACTTGTTCCTCCTTACTAGCTAATTCAATGGTCATAACTTAGGGAAAGAGTAATGTCCTATCATGTTTTTTTCTAGATCCAGGTGGATCTAGGGAGATCTGTTAGTGTCCGCACCTAACGATTAGTTTGATAACAAAATTGGCGACTCCACTGGGGAAACAACCCATTTTTTAGTGGTTTTTGGTGTTTTTCCTTGGCCATTTACTCTTGCCTTACCTTTCTTCATTTCTATCAATCTATGAGTCTTCAGGAAACTCTGACAGACTCCCTGGGTCCAGAAGTCCCTTCAAAGTTTTCTTCTTTTTCCAAAATTTTGCCTAGTTTCAGGCCTTCTCTCACTGAACCCCTTAGTGGCCTGTGATAATCCCTTGAGTTCACACCCTACCTTTCAGTCCAGTGCAAGGTTCTCGCACCCTGCTTGTAACCAGCCTGCGAGAATGCTCCATTCTCGCACTGTACATTACTGATAGCTTGCGAACCCATTTTTAAAATTTTTTGGATTTAAGGTTTTGGTATGCTCAGATGCCCAGATCTGTATAGGTGTCTGAAAAGAACTTCTTGGACCACTGGTTGATTGTTTCTTGACTTTGAATTTTGTGCGCAATCAGTCTTCAGAAATCAAAGGCTCTTCTTGTCCATCTTTTTCTCAACTCTCATCTCTTGACTTTTCTTAGCAAGGATATAATCTCTGATCCTAGAATCATAGTACTTGTTTGGTTAGGAGCCGGTGATAGGTTTGAAATTTGGGATTGTTTGTCTTTCTCACTTTCTCATTATTTGGAAAATCATTGTTCTCATGCAATTGAAAAGACTAGTCTTGCCTACTTGTCATTTTTGTCTTCATTGAAAGATTGGTTTGGGTTTTGTTTATTTCTTATTCGTTAGTTATTAGTTTTCCTTAGTTTCACCACCATGGTGGTTCTTTTTGAAAAGTAAAAAACATTTTTATTTTTGAAAGCATTTTCATTTTGAAAATATCGGAAATCAATTATTGAAATAGAACAAATAGAGAATTGTCATTGTTACGTGATCCGTTGAAGATTGCATTTTAAAGAAGATTGCATATCGTAGTTCAAGATTGTTCCGGAAAAATTCTCTTTCCCTCCTGTACATAGGATTCATCGAATGGAAATTGATATCTTTCATTCCTATCTTTGCATTGTTGGGTCAGAGTCTCACACAACATCGGTTTCATCTCCGTTTCCTTTGAGTAACAACAACCCTTAATAATATTGTGCAATTTTAAAATTTAACTAGTAACTCTTTTCTAGGACTCTATTACACCAACAATTAGCTAGGCTAGAGCTTTGGAATAGGCAAAGAGATACACTCTCCAAAGCACAAAACACACAATAGCATCTTGTGTTAAGGAGTGTCAAATTCCATTTACAACATTTTGTCTCGGGAAGCCCTTCTCACACAAGGGTGAAACCCAAGGTCGCATTGATATTGACAGAGTTACTCACCCTGCTTCATTGATACTAGTGTAGATATTGCACGTATTACGGGGGTCACTTGGATTTATACCCACAATGATGAGTGGAAGCCTCTTGAGATGATTTTGGGCTAGATACCTTGCCCTTGCGTGTGGATCGGACTATCGATTCTCCCCCCAAGATTTATTGTTGTCAGTGGTAACCTTAGTGGCCTATCTTCTTAGGATCTTACACAAGGTGATTGTGAAGGGGAAAGTCTTCATGGTACCTGGAATCGACGTTGGCCAAACTTACTCGGGATCATTGGAGAGTATACCCATGATTATGTGTGGGATCTTGCACTAGGGTGTAAGTCCGTTAAGCAGGTCGTCAACATAACTTTTCCACCCTAGCCCAACCCCTTCTTGTCTCATTGTTGCGACATTGAATTTCATCACCAACTAGTGACTTCGGAATTAGAAGGTATTGTTTGCTTGGTATTGTTTCCTAGATTATGTTTACTAGTGCATGCTATTTGTTTACCCAAGTTGACCACAGGATTTTCTTCGTAAGTTTGTAACTAGTTCACAATAGACCCTCCACGTTGTTCACATAGAATGCAGGGCTTACCTCCAGAAAATATGGAAGGTTCTCAACCCCTTCCTACAAGCTCACCAAAGGGCTCTCCTCAATAGAGTGAAGTCCAAGACGTCACCACTCCACAAGTGGAAAGAACTAACTCTCTAGAACGGTTTCGAATTGCCAATTCTCGAGAGGACTTTCGACTTCACCCCGATTCTAAGAGACGTATTATGCGAGTGAATTCTTTCAGAGACTTAGTTGTTTTGTCTTCTGGATCACCGACTGGACCTTTTCCAGGACCTGAGGGCCAAGATCCTTTTTGGTCTACTGGCGTTTTTAGACGGGATCTCTTTGGCTCAGGAGCAAGTGTTGAAATCACCGTCTCACCTGCATTCCCCGAAACCTCTAACCTAGACACAGTACCTTTTATTACTGCTTATTATTTTCCAGGTATAGAAGCTCCACAAGATGACCAGATCTTGACCCTCCCTTTAGAAATGGTTCATTACACAGATACTATGAGTATTCACACCGGGATTACATAGGCTAGTCAAGCCCCCATTGGCACACTGCTCTCGCCTAGTGTCACCCCGACACTTCCACCCAGATACCGTACGTTGAATGCTTCTATTCCCACTCTTACGCAAACCCCATACAAAACTCCTGGTGGTCCCTCTTCTTTTGGACACTCTCTTCCCGGCTTCATTCTGACACTTCCTCAACCCCCTTTCGGAGGACCTTTTTCATCCTCTATCAACGACACTAATCCTAGTGGCACCATTCCGTTGTTCACACCAAATTACCAGATTCCTATTGGTGGACAATTTCACCAAGGAAGTTTGACTCAACCCCCCCTTGTAGGGAAAATTACTATTGGAACACAAATGCCAATTAGAACACAACCCCCAATTGGAACTCAACCCCCGATTGGAGGACAACCCCCACCGACCCCACCCTATGGACAAAACATACCTCCATCCTTGGCCCAGTATTGGAACCATATGATACAACATAATTATCAATCGATTGGGGGGCAACATCTTCCAACGACATCCATTATACCCCTTGGTATAGGCCAACCATATCCAGGTACGTCCAATCCTATTTGGGGCTCGAATGCTCAAACTCACGTCCCTGTTCAAGGATATAATCCCATGAGCTACTTTCCTCCACAACAACCACCGAATCTGCTTGGGTCTTCACATTATATGCAGATTGCTTATGGTCCCACTGGTTTACTGATGGGACTCCCTCCCCAAATCCACCAGTACCTGCATGTGAATAGACAATTACCCTTCTTGGCCACTTTGGACCTCCTGGATCTGTCGAGGATTTTAAATGATCCAATCTATCACTCTCCCCAATGGCCCTCTATACCAGCTAAGTTACCATCTGAAATCCCTAAATTTGATGGAAAAGTGGGAGAGGACCCAAACAATCACGTGATGAATTTTCACCTATGGTGCTCATCAAACTCCTTGATGGATGACTCTATTCGTTTACGTCTTTTTCAAAGAACTCTCATAGGTTCTGTCGCGAAGTGGTATATAGAATTACCACGAGGTTTCTTCACTGACTTCAACACCCTAGCTATGGCTTTCCTCACCCACTACCAGTTACCGATCCGTTATGAAATGGGGACCGATATTTTGAGTTCTTTCAAACAAAACAAAGCCACTCATATATCTGATCACATTCATGAGTGGCGACGAAGACGACGTCTCATCAAACTTGAACTTCCTGATCAGTTTCTAGCAGAGTGGTTCACAAAATCATTTGTGAACGACATCAGTCGTGACATCACCATGGGTGGAGTTGTCATTGAAGAACATGCCATAAGTCATGCTCAATACCTTGACCTCGTTTAATCACAAACGGGTACTCTTTATGACTTACTCCCTGATGCACCTCGTCCTTCCACTTCCGCCACTTCAACTACTCCAGCTACTTCTCATGTAGCCGATGGTGTGATTGGCACTTTCCATGCCCAACCACATTCCACCTCGAGCAACAACCCCAAACCCGCTTCTTCTAATGTTCAAAATGCTCCATATCCTACCCCTCCCACCGACAAGACTTCTGAGGTAAATGCGGTTCAATATACCCCAGCCAGTAAAAGCAAATCCAGAAAGGGAAAGAGTAAGAATAAGGAGGACAAAAATACTTCGCAAGCAGAGAAAACCAAAACTCCACCTATTGACAATAGGGATAAGCGCAAACCCCGATACCCTTGTCTTATCTGTGGTGATGATCACTACATGAAGGATTGTCCATGATGCACCGAGGTTACTAAGTTCCTTCAAGGGGCCCCAAAACCACCCACTTCGGCCATTTTGTTCCAACCCTTCCCCTCTCAACAACATGACCAATTGGTCATTCATGACCAACCTTCCCCTTCCACTACATCCTATGTATTAATGTGTACTGACAATTCAAAGAAGAATGACATCGCACTTACCACTCGAGCCAAAGATTTTTCTCCCTCTAAAGAGAAGGTTGATGATATACCTCCTTCATTGGTCCAACCATCTCCCACGACTCCACCTACCAACAGTCCTCTTCATTTTGAATGACCGAGCCTTGACACAGTTCTTCACCCCCCTCCAAAGGGCGTCGTTCAAAAATTGGCTTTCAATTCTCATGCTTGTGCTGCCCAGAACTACAAAATTGTTGAAGATCTCGCCCAAGCACCTTCCGCAATGTCAGCCCTCAAAGTCCTTCAAAGTTGTCCCACACAACAGAAGGCACTGTTGAAAGATATCGGTGGAATCGACCTGACAGATACGAATTTAATAATTTTTGACTTGGAATATCACATTCCAAGGTTACCCCCTCACTCGCATTCCAAATCCAAGTGATTGTCTCCGACAAAAACATTTGTAGAACCGTTATTGACAAGGGTGCCTCAATGTGTGTCATGTCTGTTACCTGCTAGAAAGCCATCGACTCTCCCTCTTTGACTGAATCCCATAAAACACTCAAATCCTTCAATGGCTCCGGTTTTAAGCCTTATGGTGTCCTTCCTTCGTTGCCAATCATGCTAGAAGGAAAAATGGTCCAATTCGAAGTGGAAGTCTTTGACGCTCCTCTCGATTACAATCTTTTGCTTGGACATAGCTGGATTGATTCCATGTGTGTAGTTGTGTCGACTCTTTTTCGTGTTGTACATTTCCCACATCAAGGAAAGGTAATCACCATTGACCAATTAGCCTTCTTTAACTCGTATATGCGTACTGGCAACATACCGTTCATCGCTAAAACCCCATTGGGTTACGAGAACGTCGGTGTAGGTCTTCTCAAAGACTCTTCGTTAATGGGTACCTTCCCAATTCCACCACTGGATGTTCCATTCTCATCTATCGCTTCAATCAACATGATATCCACCTCGATTCACAGAACCCTTGAGTCTCACAACCCATAGATGGCACATGACCTCGGCGATCATCTTCATTATGACGACAAAATGCCTTTGAGTCCGGTCAAATCTACCTATCAGGTCATTCAATTGGCAGCCCCTTATACCCCCTCTCTTGGTGAGTTATCTCCAGATCCTTTCCACGTCATTTTTCCCATGGACAAGATGATTATGTCTGTCATGGAAGACACCCCTTGGATCGATGGACATCACCGTTCCATCCTCTTCCTGGAACAACACACCATCGAGAGCTACCAACAGATCTCGACTCCGTCAACCGTTGTCGTCATTTCAACCATTCCCGAGTTCACACACGATGTGTTTTTCGAAGGGAACTTAAGCAATATCTCACCCACTATTCCCCTTGACATATCCATCAAACCTGGAATTGTCGAAAATGTGCATATCGGAGCTTCGTGTTTCCCTGATGAAATTGTCACCTACAAGTCACTTTTCAAAGAATTTCATGACGTCTTCGCCTGGAGATATGAATAAATGCCGGGTATCGACCCCGACATTGTGATACATGAGATCAAGACATACCCAGATGCTAAACCTGTCCGGCAACACCTTCGTCCAGTTCACCCACGTAAAGCGGCTGCTATCAAACTTGAAGTCAAGAAACTTCTCAAAGCCATCTTTATTTACTCGATGGCCCTCACTGGCTGGGTTTCCAATCTTGTCCCGATCAACAAGAAACAAGGCACAATCCGCGTATGCGTTGATTATAGGGATATTAACAAAGATTGTCCTAAAGACAACTATCCTACCCCCTTCGTCGATCAGATTGTCGACGATTCCACCGGAAGCGAAATATTCTCTCTGCTGGATGGTTTCTCTAGATATAATCAAATCAATATTGTTCCCAAGGATCAACACAAGACTGCTTTTATTTTTCCTTGGGGAACTTTTGCCTATCGAAAACTTCCTTTTGGTCTTAAGAATGCTGGCGCAACTTTTCAGCGTGCTATGTCTTATGCCTTCCATAATATCAAGCACATCGTGCAACCATATCTTGATGACTTACCCGCTCATTCCATGCACCGAGTCAATCATCCAATTCACCTCCGAGCCATTTTCCTCTGTTGTCGGTTTTACCATATACGCTTGAATCCTCACAAATGCGTTTTCTGTGTAGAATCCGGCCGACTTCTAGGATTTATTGTCTCACATCAAGGGATCAGGGTAGATCCTTTAAAGATTGAGGCAATTCTCAATCTCCCTCCTCCTTCTACACTTTGCCAGTTACAAAGTTTGCAAGGGAAAGAAAACTTTCTTTGTCGTTTCATCCCAAACTACGCCAAGATAACTCTTGGATTTACGCGACTACTCAAAAAGGGGTCTGAGTTTGTATGGGATACCATAGAAAACAAAGCCTTCGAAGCTTTGAAACTGTCCCTAACATGTTCTTCACTTCTCTTCCACCCCGATTACAGTCGTGATTATTTCCTCTACCTCGCAGCCTCAAATCACACCATCGCTATGGTTCTCGTCCAAGAGGATGATTCTCATGACAAACATGTTATCTATTACTTGAGTCCCAGTCTAATGCCTACTGCAACCAAGTATTTACATGTCGAAAAACTGGCCTTGGCAGCCGTCCAAGTAGTTCAATGTTTCCGACACTATATCCTCTCTCACAAGACTACGGTAATTTCTAACTACAACCCTATGCAACACATTCTCACACGTCAATTGCTAGGGGGAAAATACTCCAAATGGATCGTGATACTCCAGGAGTTTGACTTGGAATTCAAACGAGCTAAGTCCAAGAAGTCCTTAGTGTTTTATGAGTTGATATGCGACTTTCCCTACTCTGAAACGGAAAATGTAGCAGTCGATTCGTTACCTGATGAATCCCTTTTCCTAACTAGTTTTGATGATCTTTGGTACAACGATATCATCATATATCTCCAAACCCAGACTTTCTGGCCCAATTTGTCTAGTACTGACTAGCATCAAATACGTTACCAAGTCCGTCAATATATTATCCTCAGGGATACTCTTTATCGTCGTGGGATTGACTCAGTTTTTCGACGCTGCCTCACATTCGACGAAGCCGAGAAAGCCTTAAATGACTGCCATTCTGGAGCCTGTGGTGGTCATATGTCCTGGTATGCTGCTACCCAGAAGATCTTATGAGTAGGGTATTTTTGGCCTTCTTTATTTAACGATTGCATCATCGCCGTCCAAAAATGCCATGCTTGCCAGACCTATAATCATAAGATACGGTCACATCCTGCTCCAATTCACCCTGTGGTCTCTGTTGGTCCCTTTGTGAAATGGGGCATAGATTTCATGACATGTCACCCCCACTCGACCAGGGGGCATAGATACATTATTGTAGCTGTAGATTATTTTACGAAATGGGCCGAGGCAATGCCGACATTTGACAATACTGGAAAGACCGTAGCATTATTCATTTTCAATCACATCATAGCTTGTTTTGGTGTTCCTCAGGCTATCTTCACCGATCACGGTAGCCACTTTAGAAACTTCATGATGTCCGAACTCACTAAAAAGTTGGGTCTTTGCCATGAAAACTCAACGCTCTATTACCCACAAGCCAATGACCAAGTCAAAGCAATTAATAAATTTCTCATAACCATGCTTCGACGAATGATAGGGATTCACAAAACAAGTTGGCACACAATGTTTTTTTCAACATTGTGGGCTTACCGGACATCTGTTAAGTCTTCTACTGGGTTTACACCTTTCCGGTTAGTCTATGGTCTGGAAGCCATCCTTCCAATTGAATGTGAGATACCCTCCTTAAAACTAGCCGTCAAACTCCTACCAAACACTTCTGCCAAGAAAGAACGTCTATTGTATATCATGTGATTAGACAAAACTCGACGCGATACTACACTAGTCATAGAATCCCAGAAGAAACACGTGAAGGCCCAATACGATAAACATTTCAAGCCTCGCGTTTTCTCCGAAGGAGATCTGGTTCTCCTCTACAAACAAGATCGAGATATGCTAGGGGCTGGAAAATTCGAAGCCATATGGCGAGGTCCTTATATCGTTAGACGAGTTTTGGAGAAAGGAGCTTACGAGTTATTAGACTACAACGGTATCCCTTTGAGTGAACCCATAAATGGGTTGTACCTAAAGAAGTACTACGCATAAGATCACTTGTGCACGAGTACTTGTATTTTATTGTATCATACTTCTTGTGTGTTACTGTAGTATGATTTTTCGTTATCTGGTCTCTGCCCTTATGTGACGTTGTGTTTGATTTCCAGATGTCAGAGTCTTCGCTACCCCACATTATCTTCGCTTATGGCGCTATCCATAATACTCAAAACCTTGCTTCTGCTGCGTGGGCAATCTATGCCCCTACAAACGAACTTATCACTCTACGAGGTGTGTGCCTCGGCCGTGCGACCAAAAATATTGCAGAGTATAGTGTCGTTATCAAATTGTTGATTGATTCTATCTCGATCGGTATCCGTCGCTTGGTTGTGTGACTCAATTCACAGCTCATAGTACTACAATTAAGTAATGTCTATGCTATTCGAAGTCCTACTTTGTTACGAGTATATTTGCGAATTCGCCTCTTGGAATATTATTTTGATTATATTGAGTATCAACATATTCCTAGATGTCTAAATACATTAACTGATGCATTATCTAACTATGTATTAGACAGACATTTGGGTCATTTATAAATCAATCACATCACAAGTATCACACAACACAAGATAAACCAATAGAAGCCGTATGTATATATAACGATCAAAAAGTTTTTTACAAAAAAGTTATGTCCAAGGACCAAAATTTCAAAATCTGAAGCTCATAGCTTCTACAAAGTGACATCATGGATGACATTCATGGTAACACATGACTGCCTGGGAATCCCTACGAAGCAGTCATCCAACAGACTCTGACACCCCCACGGTATGACGCTGATAATGTCGCAAGACCTCTCCAAGAGGCATGTCTGGAATGTCTGCAGTCAAACCCTCTAAGTTTTGTTCCACTGCCTCATAATATTCAGCGTCCCATCATGGCACTAGAGCCACCTCTCCTCATTGTTGAATAGGAGAAGTACCCGGAGGTCGATAAGGCCCCACGTCTGTGTCATAAAAAAGAATTTTTGTAATTAGACCTTGGACAAACATAAAAACATTTGCATATGATAAAATTCACAAAAACATTTAAAAAGTAAAAAATGTGTACTTCTTACCGAGATCCCCCCACTAAGCGCCCTTGGGTAGGGACAAGTCCGTATCCCCTCTAAAGTCCAACCCAACATAGGCATAATCATAAACCATCAACATTTGTGGTCGCAACCATTCAAAGAAGGAATCATTATATTTGATGATTGGTCCAGCTACATGCCAGGCCATGAGGTTACACCACCTCAGCATTCTCGGATCCTCTGGAGCCAGTAAACCCCACTCAACCTGCAACCTCAGCAAGGGAACTCTCTCAAGAAAGAAGGACACCAAAAATGACTCGTACCCAAATTTCTTTAGGTCACCTCTCCTGCATTTGGTCAACTGCCTCTTCACGCTACGAAGCACTGCATCTGACCAGTTAAAAACTTGAGGCTTAGTACACTCTATGGCATACTGAAAGTATCTCTAGAGAGCCATGTGTGGAGTAGTGCTCCTAGCCATATGAGCAATGGTGAACAAAATAGTGTGAAGGGTCAAATCCTGCACCCCCCAAATGGCCACTTTTCCTTTGCTTCTTTCCACCTCTGGAACACAATACAAATGACAGTATTCACTCATAGGCAGCCCACCACCTTGGCTACCAGTCAAGCTAGCATGGTGCCCATACCATGATAGTCCTGTCAAGAAATAAACGTCCTTGATATCCAAGGACAATGTGTGGACCCCTACATGGAATACTTGTTGGTCCACATCCCACATATGAATGAGGTACTCCAACAACCTGACTTGGGCCCTCATACCCAGGATCCAAAAGAATTTCAGGAGACCACAGTCTCGCAAAGAGGCAACGGTGCCCAGGTTATTCCCGAAAATAAAATCATCTTCTTCATTCTCTCTTTAACGCCATTCCATAACCATGGTGACAGCCAAATGCCTGCATAAGACACATAAGAAGAAGTTCAACAACTCTCTTCAAGACTTGGTACATTTTTCATGGAGCAAACATTAAAGAAACTTTTCACTTTGCAGTTCTCACAGGTGCCCCTTTGGCACAGTGTGAGGTTCTCGCAAGTGCCTTTGGGGCCACCTACGAGAATCATGCATTCTCGCAGGTCCCGTGTGGCTAGCCTGCGAGAATGCCTGAGCGCAAATTTGAGCCCTAAAACAAGCTCAAAAACTTGAAATTTACCAATGAAAATTAAAAATTGAACCATGAAAATATAGAAGACAAGGAGCTTACCTCACTACTAGAGATGGTTCGCCAAATGGTTGTTCGTACCTTCCACAATCGAGTGCCTAAACTCAAGGGCAAAAGGGGGGTTTTGGGCTAAAATCTTGGCAAAGTTACAATGACTATGGTAAAAAGAACTTTTACCATTTTTGTTGGTTTTTATAATTGTTTTATTTATTAAACCTAATGCCTAATACCCCTATGAGTGCAACGTTTTGCAGACATAACAACTTCGACGTCCATACACAGGGATACAATTTTTTTCTCTTTTTCATCGCATGTTTAAGTTGTTTTTTATGATTTTTTGCAAAAAATCTCGAGCTCAGTCTTTGTCCGTTCTCACGCTTGAAAATACATGAGAACGTAATTGAGCACACTTTTATCACTTTTTCGGGCTCAAAAAGGTTATATGAAAAAGGAACCCCCTGGAGTTCTCTTTAATCTCTTTTCAGACTCTCTAAACATGAAAAGATTGTCGAGCGACCTTGCTATTTTCACGCTCGTTAAAGTATTTGAAGAAAGCATCTGTTGGGCGATAATTTATCTCTTTTTCAATCTCATCAGACTATTTTAAGAAAAAGGAACTGAGAGAGTTCTCTTTTGAGTGTTTTTCCAGACTCTATAATCATGAAAAACCTTCGAGTTTTCTATCTTTGGACTCGTTAAACAAGCATCGAAAGACCCATAATGGGACCGAACCACTCCTTCCTAGGGTTCGTTAAACATAATCCGAAGGACTCATCCAAAGGATGAGATTACATCAACAAGAATATGTTATCCTCCTCAAGCTTGTGTAAAAATAAAGAGGTACTCGCTAGAAATGGTGGGGGGAAATTTGGGAAAGGGATGTGTTTTCGTATTCATATTATTGGTAGTAAGTGTCGCTCTTGAACATGACACCCCCTTATTCATTATCTGAAGCCGGTTTGAGAAATCCATTTGTCTCTCATTCAATTTTCTACAAGGTCATATCCCGAGTCATATCTTAGTCAGTGCTGCCAAATCATTGGTCATGTCCTTCATATGTTCAAGAGAAATTCATCTGAAATTGAGTCAGCCATCTACAGTTGTCCATTCTCTTCGTGTCAGCCTTCCCTGTGTCCAGTTCAACTTACATCATACTCTATTCTGCCTTCAAAATATGTTACTTATTTTGTGTCATTGATGGGGGATACATCAAGGACCTCATGTGACGAGTTTTGTTCCGTTGACTCCAATTCATTATCCGGAAACAAGACTTAGAAATTATTTGGTACCTTGGAACTTGCATGCCTTAATGGCAGGTTTCCTCGCTTTTGACAGTGGGTTTTCATCATGGACCCTTGATCGGGATATTCCGTCGAATGTTCAACCTCAACTCATTTATTCACATTCAATGGATTGTACTAGTGTACCTTGGGATTCATGGACATTAATGGTGATTTCCCTCACACTTGTTAACAGTTTCATCAATGACCGGTAATCAAGTGGTTTCTACCATGTTCGACTTCAACACATGTAATCACATGGTTAGATTCATACTTTCAGGTGATGAGATTGAAGACCCTAGATCTCATCTCTTTGATCCAGGTTGCTATGGAATATGTATAATTTGTTGACACATAGATCCACTTTGTATGTCTCGTGGCTATGTCGTCTTAATTTGACTCTTCTTGCATGAATCCACAGTGTATTCTTGGTGGCTATGTGATATTTTGACAACATGGATCCACGGTGTATGATTGGTGGCCATGACCTATGTCTATAATGTCATCTGTCCGTGATTTGAGTATGGGAATGCCTACCTCAGAACTAATATGATATTCTGCAGATGCTTGGTTGTTTGCAGGTTTCCGATTAGGTGCACTCTTGGTTTTTGACACACACACACAATTTACAAAGTATTTCGGCTGTCACTGATTCCGGCCTCATACTTTGGGGGGCATTCTGTTACACATGATTTTGGTCATCTTGGTGATGTATTAACAATGGTGTACTCAGGTTCCCAACAAGAACATTCTCCTGAGAAAAGTGGCATTTATCTCCTTCCAGAAAACATATTTTCAAAGTGAGTTCACAGGCTACATATGGCCTAGGGTGCGAGAATGGCTCATTCTCACAGGCCACCTTCATCTAGGGTGCGAACTTCTCGCAGGTTTCTCTATACATAGGGTGCAAACTTATTTTTGAACTTGGAAAAGAGAAGAAGTCTCGAGGGTTCTAGAAGGGAATATTCTAGAAAATAGGTTGGCATTCGTATGGTTGTCATTTTACTGGCTTCCTGATTTGGTGGGATCATTCTCATCCATGTAATCATCTCACCCTCTCCTATATATTGAAAGGACTCTCATGGAAAAGGTTAAGCAAGATTAATTGAAGAATTGGTAAAGGAATTGTGTGAAGAACACTACTTGAACAGAAGCTTGGAGACTCTAGTAGGTCTATCAAGAGGAATTGGATCTTCTTCATGCAAGGATAGAGAAAGTTTGTGTGTTGGAACCAAGAGTCACTGAAAGGAAGCTTGTGACATCAAGGTGATCATGTTGTATCTTCTACTTTCAATTAATATGATACAGTGGTATGTCCTTTTCCCATAAAGTCACTCTTACTTTATTGTGTAATTCCTTGATCATATGCATAAGTTGATGATTGAATACATTTTGCTATCTTCACTTTGGTTGGTTTGTGTTGTCTTGGTCTTGACCTCACGAGAGCACCAGAGCAAAGTGAGAGCAACAAAGACTTAAGGAAGCGATACAAAGGTATGCCACTTGTTCCTCCTTACTAGCTAATTCAATGGTCATAACTTAGGGAAAGAGTCATGTCCTATCATGTTTTGTTCTAGATCTAGGTGGATCTAGGGAGATCTGTTAGTTTCCGCACCTACCGATTAGTCCGATAACATGGGGACTTTCCTGTATTTTGTTTGATATCTGCTTTAGCATCTTCACAATGGTCTTCTATCACTATGACATCTTCTCTTTTGATTGAGGAATCGAACATGGCTTTGGGCCTTAGCCTGTACTTGTTGGTGACTCTTGTAGAGTTCCTCCTAGGGTGTTGAGGCAAAAAAACACATTTCTTCTTTTTCCTTTTAACTGCAACATTCTTCTTATTGGTTGTTGGTGCTTTATGCTTGGTTGAGAGTGTAACATTATAATCTTCATCAGAGTCTTCTTCTATTTTTAAATCTACCTCAGGAAGCATTTCGTTTTCTTTTTCCCATTTGGGTCTCTTACCTATGTTGGTCCTCGTTACCCTGAAGGCAGGCGATTCTTCTTTAACAGGGGTTTCATCAACTGGAATGCTTGGCTCCTGTGTAACATCCCTTTTCCTTTTTCCTTTCTTCTGTTTGCTGGACTGTGGGTCAGGATTTAGGGATTGCATGAGCCAGATCCAAGGTTTTTGTATTTCTATTAGGGAAGACACAACTAGAGTCTTAATTAAAACTTGATGAAATAGGCTACTCTTTTCATTGGAGGAGTGTGACTGCACTCTTTTTGACATTTTTTCCAGGCTTTTGAGGAGAAAATAAGGAAAATTTAAAGGATAATCACCATTTAGATGCATTAATAACCTAATGTGATAGATATAAATCAATGAGAATCTGCCTTCGTAGGTGATATACCTGTGGATAACGATCAGAGTAGTGTGTCATTCCCATCTGATCCAATTGCGAGGGATTCCTTTTCTTCAATCTGGGTTTTGTTTGTCTGGCAGCAAAAACTTATTGACGAATTCTGTAACTACATGCTCTTTCTTCCATGATCGTTCTCCTCCGACCACCAACCTGCAAGCCTTGGCATTTGTTTGTTCTTTCACCAACATTAGCAATTTCCTGATCTCCACTTCGTAACCATCGAAGTTCTATGCAAACACCAAAGAGACCTATTCGTCGTGACCTTGGAAGGTAGTGAGGAATTCAAACCAACCAGAATCTCTAAATCTCTGCACCATCTGCGGATGTTCCTCAAGAAGCTCGACGCCCTCAGGTTCCAATATGACCACTTGCCCGCTTCTCTTAGGTGCCATGAAATACGGTGCTACAACAGGCACTGATCGGATTCTGAATTTACAAAATTCAACTGTTAACATATAACAATTCTTATGAGAAAAATGCATGTGCTTATAATTCAACACAATCAAAATGACAAGTGGCAGGTTTAGATAATGATATTTGGGAATTGAACGATTTGAATTGAGCCCTTTGCAGGTATAGATTAATTCGATCATGTAATGGTTTTAATCATAAAATGATTCAAGAGCCATCGTGGGACACATGCAAACTCTTAGTCCACAATCTATGTAATCATAACGAAATTTGGGTGGCGGGCGCATATTAAGGCATGATTATATTTTCACTATGGGAATAATGTTATTCCAATAGCGTTATTAATGACTTAGCATAATTTGAACTTGTAAAGTTCAAACAGGCATATGAAGTGACACATCATTCAAAACCATGTCGTAAAACTCCAAACTTAAAGAAATTGTCCAAAGAATTATATTGCAAACCATAACAAGCTGCAAATAATGATTAAAATCAAATGAAAGAAGATAATGAAGTGCAGGTAGGAAGGGTTTAGGATTAGGGTTTCTCACTAAATCAAAAGCAAAATTAGAGACTAACAGGTACAACTCACGTGAAACACATGAGATTTGCAATTGAGTTTCGAACGTTTGATATAGCCATACAAGGGATCGATCTACTGTAAAACGGTTGAAAAGTGATTTAAACATTACAGGGTGTCTTCGCCAGTTTAAAAAAAAAAAAAACCATCAGAATTATATTCTATTATCTGCATAAAATTAATTATATTTATCCAACCATATGTAAAACAACTGATGGGAAATGAATATAAAACTATTAAGGAGAGCGCAAAAATAAATTAGTTTTGGCGTTAAGTGATGTGTTATGGTCGGTTGGAGTTCAGTTAGGAAACTAATAACTGAAGAAACCATCCACCCAATGCTTTAAAGGGAGCAACGCACAACCTTCCAGAGGTGGAAGATAATTCTAGAGAATTATTAGAAGGACAAATTTTTTTTGAAGGAGAGATCATTAGAGAAATAATTTTTTGAGAGAGAAATTTTGGCAGAAATTTCAGAGTAGTATGCTAGGAGTACTGTGAGGACTGTGCATTTTATTCTTTTCTTACATCTTCAACAGAGATTCAGGAAATCGTTGGCAACAGGGGGTCTTGCGGAGAAACGAAGAGGATAAGCGAGGATGAGTTTGCTGACCTTCATAAGGTAAATATTTACTTGTTTAGTTTGTTGTAATAAGGCTCTATTTGAGTCAGCGCTAATCGGTTTTACTATGCAGTTTCTCTCCTTGCGATTTTCCACCATGGCTCCATTCCTTCTTGGCTTAGATTTATTTTTATTTTCCATGCTTGACTTTCTATTGTACATTGTGTCTAGGGGGGCTAAAGACCATATACCTAGCCCTAGTCTACGCAGAGACTTGCAAATTTTGAAGATTATGAATTTGTATGAGAAGTCTTTTAATGAAAATCATTTCTTTCTCACTTGACACTATCTCCTAATTTTTATTTAAAATCCTCATTTCTCCTCATCTTTATTTATTTAACACTCTGATTTCAAAATAAATAAAAAAACGTTAGATAAAATCTTTAAAAGACAAATTAAATGTATTTATATTGTGAACACTCATGTTCATAAAGTTCATTTACTATTTAATTAATGTACATAAACTTTGTTTTTTTTATTATTCTTACATCCTAGCTTTAAAAAGTAAAATGAACAAATTCATGAATGTTTTATATGTAAATATGTTTTACTCATTAACTATTTTAATGTATATAAACCCTTTTGTTCTTTTACTATTTTGATTTTATTATGTCTTAGTCACATCCTAACTCCTAATGAAAATAAAAAAAGGTTATATCATGTTATCTATATTCTTCAAACTAACATAGTTTATTAGCTTCCTTAGCTTTAAGTTGACTTTGCTTTATTTATTTTTCCTTTTGCTAAAATAAAAACAAAAGCA
>JZKD02S1597973.1:55227-87162 GCA_000966675.3 Picea glauca
GTGGAAGGTGCATTTGTAAGGCCAAAAGGCATGACCAAAAATTCATAATGGCCTTCATGAGTTTGGAATGTTGTTTTTGGGATATCTTCTTCCTTCATTATAATATGATGATACCTTGAACGAAGATCCAAATTTGTGAAATATATTGCTCCATGTAGTTTATCTAACAATTCATCAATGAAAGGAATGAGAAACATATCTTTAATAGTGATCTTGTTGATCTCTCTATAATCTATACACATATGCCATGTGTTAGCACCAATTCTTGCAAGCAAGGTGTTTTTCCCCGATTTCAGACCCTTGATGTAAAATGCGAAGAAATGGGGTTTGAAAACCCATCAAATGCGTTCTAGTCCAAGGTCACAACCATGAGCGCAATAAGAAGCGCACAAAAAATCCATTTCAGGTGGAAAATGCAAGTAGGCGAGTGGCTCCAGTATTCAATGGCGAGGATCGACCAATGGAACAGATCGTCAGTCGGTGGATATTTGCGGCCGATGGAATTGCGCCATGTTTAGCATAGGTCTGGCCCGCGATCTCCCCAAAATGATCCAGGCCGTTCGATTGAGGAGAGACATGTGGTGCGCGATTAGGCTCTATCGCCTCTTCACGCATCATGACTTTGAAGAACGAGGAGCAGCCTCCTCCCAGCCGTGAGACGCGAAGTGTCGAAGGTGTCCAGGAACCGGGCCCAAAGTCTTGCCGAGATGATCAGGACCGTCCATCAAAGAGGGGCATGTCGCACACGATCGATCTCTATCACCACTTTGCCCTTCGTAGCTTTGAAGCATAAGGAGCAGCCTCCTCCCATCCACGAAACATGAAATGCAGAAAGAACCTTTGGAGATAGGCATAGGGTCACAACCCATGGTCACTTGGGGGCGATAGAAAGAATTACGCAAAGGGCTGAAGCATCGGGTTTAACTGCATAAGGGATCACCGCATTCTCCAGGGACCAGTTCAGCTCAACCTTGATCTTGGTCCTCGCTAAAAATGAATGAAGGTGGATGGAGGTAGTTGAAACCTCGACTCACTCATTAAATGTGAGGCATGGAGGTTCTGACAGGTGGTCTGCCCAAGATCATCCGATGTGTAGATTGATTTGAAAATCCCATGTTGATCTGATGTTCTCGTCCAACCAAATAACCTGCACACGATAGGTTGAACTTTAATGTTTCAGCTACATCCCCTGCAAAGGCCATGCAAAGCTAAGGTGATGTCTGATGGAGGATTTCTGTCTGAATTTGACTGAAGGGACGCCATGCCTTGGAGGTCCGAGCACACCTGTGTTGGATGAATTTTTCTGAGTATATGTACTCAGTTTTTGTATTTTTGAAGGTATCGATGGTTGAGCTAGGCTCCTGATTGTAAAGTTTTGATGAAGCACTGGTTTCTTTGTTATGTATTGACACTTGAGACTTCTTGCCTTATGAATGTCAGCCTCTTTCCATCTCTCTGTGTACACTGTGTTAGAACATCTTGGAATTGGAGGATCCAATCGAGTTGCGACTATTATAGGATGATGTATGTTGGATCGCTGTAATAGTTGTATTGTTTCTAATCAGTTCTTATGTTTTCTCAACGCCGAATGATTTGGAATTGGAAGATCCAGTCAAGTCACCTTTTAGTTCCCCGAAACTCTGAACCAAGAGGATCTTGTATTCTGAGTTTTTCCTCCTCAAGCTGCTGAAAGGCCTGATGCCCAAAGTAGTCTTGTTCACTCATCTCGCTAAGTCTTCCATCTACTCATTTTATTATCAACTCATTGACTGAAGTTAGATCAAGACTTCCTTTGTTTTTCTACATACCAAGCCCAGTTTTCTGAGTTAGAGCGATATCTTCTTGAGTCTCTATCCATTCAATCACCCCATTAAATTATTCGTGACATAAAATGATGGACATTAGGGTCTTCTCCTGCTGCAATCCAGGAGTGACTTCCAACGCCAACATTTCTGGCGCCATTGCTGGGGACAAAGTTGAAAATTTTCCCCGATATTGAACGACATTGAGCCTCTGATTCTGAAGGTGCATTAGGCATCAGAGCCTTTGAATATTGCTATTGTGCACTTGGTGACTCCATTGTGATGACTCCACTGGGTAGAACTCATTATTTTAGTTGTGGCTTCTAGAGGAAGACATACTCGGTCCCATCCACAACTGCCTCTAGCTACACCTGTAGCTGATCCAGAGGTGATTTTCAGAAAAGGAAAGGCCTCTGAAGGAGATATTTCCACTTCCAAACCAAGTAATCCACCATCTCCTTCTGTAGAAACTCCATTTTCTTCTCCTCAGTTTCCTAGCATACCTTTTTCTGAAGTATCCCATTTCCTGAATTTCAGGAGTGTTCCTGCTGAGTTTTCCCCTCTCGATCTGGGATTGGAGGGAGAAATCCTTGTCACTTCCCTTTCCCCTGAAGCTCTACCTTGGCATGGACCTAGGACCACAAGAGACTTCCCCACTTCTAGCTTTACCACTCCTCCTCTTGTTACTATTTCCACTTCTGTGTAGAGAGAAGCATCTGCTAACTCAAGCCCGTTAGCCTTCTCCCTAAATCCCCCATTGTTTCCTGGAAGCTCATTCCCAGTATCCCCTTTTCGGACTCCTTCCCCTTTGATTTATCCTCCACCTAATATCCCTATTGCAGGATAAAATCCCCCTATGACCAGAATGGAGGCTATTATAGCCGCTAGGTATGCTCCCCTTGTGTTACCTCAACCTCTCAATGCCCTTCCAGCAGATGGTTACCTCAAGCAGCTGCCCAAGTTTACAGGTGAGGGGGACATAACTGCAGAAGAACACCTTGAAGCCTTCTACAGTTTTACAAATGATCATGTTATCATGCATGCAGATGTATGGATGAGGATTTTCATCCATAGTCTTGAAGGTGAGGCTAGAAAATGGTTTAGGGCCTTCCCTCCTGGATCTATTAACAGGATTGAGGCTCTAGATAATGCCTTTTTGATACAGTGGGGAGACAAAAAGGACTTCATGTATTACATGACAGAGTTTGGATCTTTGAAGAGAAATGGAGGAGAGTCTATTTTTGACTTCTCCAAAAGATTTAACAAAATGTACAATAAAATCCCTGCGGAGATTAAGCCCTCAGAAGCCTCTATGAAGATCACTTATGCTAGCACTTTTGATCCCGATTTATGCCTTCTATTGAGGGAAAGGAGAGCCACCACTCTGGTGCACATACAAGATGCAACCGTAGAAGTAGAGTCTAATATATTGGCTGTCGACTGAATCAGGAGTAAGGTTGATAGAGACATACCCAGGAAGAGAGCTTAAACCTCCTCATATTATTCCTCTCCCCTTCCTCCCCAAATGGATGAGGCAACTAAAGTGCTGTAATCTCTCTCGGCTAGGATGGAAAGGTGGGAATTAGAGGGGAAGCCCGTGTACAGGAGTCCCCAGAATACTGATAACAGAGGTTTCAGGAGGCCTGGTAATAATGTGCCATAGGCCTCCCCAAGGGAACAAAGGAGCAGGGACAGAGATGATCAGAGAATTCAAACCCCTCTCCAAGATGGCATAGTTGCTCATGAGGAAGGAGAGGAGGTAGAAGAACTTGACCCTAAAATTCACTGCATTGAAGACACATCCCCTTTTCCCCATTTGACTCAATATGCATATGAAGAATCCCTTATGAGTGTCCAAATCAATGAGTTGGGTAAAGGAGAGAAGGCCAACAACGCCCCTAACAGATACCATCTCTGGTCAAAGAAGAAAGATGATACTTTTGACTGCCAGGATCAGCCCCTTATAGCAGAAAGGCCTGCTAAAGATGTTTCCACAACTAATAAAGGAAAGAAAGCTCAGAATGCTTCTCCAGCAGCCAAGGAACCTATCTCCTAGGTAAGGGAAGCTCCTAAGTCTCTCTCCCCCTTTAGTTTTGAGAATGAGATCCAGAAAATTAGAATTCCTATACCCCTATCCGAACTAGTGAAGAATGAATATTTCAAAAGGTCCCTCTCCAAGCTGCTACAATCCGAACCCCCCCAGCCTTCCACAGACTCAATAAATATTCAAGATGAAAAGCCAGCTATCATCCTAGGTCCCATGGTAGAAGATAGAGATGATTCATCCCCTCCTTTCTACACATCCCTGAACATACATGATAAAGTGCTTCACAACTGCCTCATGGATTTAGGGGCTTCCCATAACCTTATGCCCAAAATAGTCATGGAAGAATTGGGACTGGAAGTGACAAAGGCTTATCATGATTTGTACTCTTTTGATTCAAGGAGGGTGCAATGTCTTGGAGTCATCAAAGACTTGGTGATCTCTCTGTTTCAACTACCAATGAAGAGTGTGGTCATGGACATTGTAGTGGCTGACGTTCCTCCCAAGTTCGACATGCTACTGTCAAGATCTTGGATTAAAAAGCTTGGAGGAACATTGCAGATGGATCTCACATATGCTACTATTTCGGTCTTTGGAGGGGAAAAAAGGAGGTTGTATAGAGAATCCCAGCTAGCCTATATTGTCAGTGATGAAGCAAACCCCACCAATCATACCATATTTGCACTGGACACTGATTTGGGGTCTAGTTTATTGCAGATCACTGATGCTCCTGAAGCCCCTTTCCAAATCAGAAATAAACCCCTATTTGATCATGGGACATCTCCTCCAAACACCTACATTTGGAAGATGTTTTTTGACGGAGCTTCTTCTAATGAAGGCGCTGGCGCCAGAGTGGTTTTCATGTCACCTTCTCAAGAGACCATATCCTTGCCATACAATCTGGAATTTGAAACCACCAACAATGTCACAGAGTATGAAGCTCTTGTTTTGGGTATGAGGGTCGCAAAATAAATGGGAATAAGGGAGATGGTAGTGTTCGAAGATGCTGAATTGATAATCCAACAAGTCAGGAATGTCTATCAGGCCAAGAATCCTCGGCTTAGGAACTACAGGAATGAGGTGTGGGACTCAATCGAAAATTTCTTCTCAGCTTTCAACATCTCTTTTATTCCAAGGGAGAAAAATGCTTTGGTTGATTCCTTAGCCTTTCAATGAGTCTGTTCATAATCCCTCTGCCGCCTAAGAAAAAATACGATGTTGAGATAAAATATAGGCCAGCTGTACCGGACAATGTCAAACACTGGAAGGTATTCGAAGACGATAATGAAATCAATAATTTTCTGTAGGCTGTTGACGAATTTTTTGAGTTGCACATTGACCAGGACCAGGACCTTGAAGGTCACCCCTGCCTTGAGGTATTTTCAAATAAAATTGCTAATCACCAGATTATTCAGTTGTCTAGCAATCACATTCTGAGGGGACTAGTCCCTTTAGAAAGATTGTTGGATGGGAATGATGTGGCAGTAAATGGTAGGGTTTCAGATGAAGATGCTGACATAGCTGAGTGCAACATTGGCACACAGGAGGAGCCTAAGTGTGTCAAGTTGTCGAGCATTTTGACCAAAGAACAAAGGGCCGAATATACCGAGTTATTAAGAAAATTTGATGATGTGTTTGCATGGACCTATGAAGACCTCAAGACATATGACACATCTATCATTGAACACAAGATCCCACTGAAGGAAGAGGCTAAACCATTTAGGAAAAAGCTAAGACAGATAAACCCTATGTTGCTGCCTGTCATGGAAAAAGAAGTGAAGAAGTTGTTAGATGCCCAATCATTGTTCCCTTGAGATATTCTGAATGGGTGGCCAATTTGGTCCCGGTAAGAAAGAAAAGTGGAGAAATCAGGCTCTGTGTTGATTTCAGGAACCTGAACATGAGCTCAAAGAAAGACAATTATCCACTGCCTAACACAGACCACATATTGCAAAGGGTGAATGGTGCATCTAGGATATCCATGATCGATGGTTTTTCTGGTTATAACCAGATATCAGTCATGCTTGAGGACAAAGAAAAAATGACCTTCCCCACTCCTTGGGGCACATTCATGTATGCCAAAATTCCCTTTGGATGGATGAATGCAGGAGCAACATTTCAGCGGGTCATGGATATAGCCTTCATTGGGGAAAAAAATTAGTTTGTGGTGATCTATCTGGATGACATCACAGTCTTCTCCATGTCTGACAAAGAGCACTGCTGTCATCTGAGAAAAGTGTTCTTGAAGTGTTGGAGGTTTGGCCTATCCTTAAACCCCAAAAAATCTTTGTTTGCTATGAAGGAGGGGAAATTGTTAGTTCATATAGTATCAACATAAGGAGTGAAGATTGGTCCCAGCAAGATAGAGGCAATTCAAACTCTATCACTTCCCCAGTCTAGAAAGGAAGTTCATGCCTTTTTAGGGAAGATTAACTTTCTAAGGAGGTTCATCTCAAATTTCGCTGAGATGGTGAAACACATCACAACCATGCTCAGGAAAGGAAAAGAAGTAAAATGGACTATTGAAGCCAGGGAATGTTTTATCAAAATAAAAAGGGCATTGACTGAGGCACTTGTGCTGATCAGTCCTGACTATTCCAAAGACTTCCTAGTTTTTTATTTTGCTTCTTTTGATACAATAGCAGCGGTCTTACTACAGAAAAATGAGGAAGGGCGAGAGAAACCCATTGCCTTCTTGAGTAAAGCATTAAGAGATGCTGAAATTAGGTATGAAATCATGGAGAAGTAGGCCTATGCCTTGGTGAAAGCTCTCAAAGCTTTCAGGGTCTATGTATAGCACTCAAAAGTGACTACATATGTTCCTTCAGCCTCTGTGAAGGACATCCTTATACATCCTGACATAGATGGGAGAAGAGGTAAATGGATTGCCAAAATCTTGGAGTTTGATCTGGAGATTAAGCCCACCAAGTTGATAAAGGGGCAGGGTTTAGCCAAGCTACTGGATGAATCCAATTGCAAATCCTTGGGGATTAGCTTCATCAATGCTTGTTCAGAAAATCAGCAAGCCGAATCATCCAACAAAGGTTCTCAAGGTGACTTATCGTTAGTAGAATGCACCTGGTATAGAGATATCTTGTATTTTTTGAAAGAGTTGAAGCCTCCTGATGGAATGGGAAAGAGTAAGGCGAGAGGTTTAAAGCTCAAGGCAGTCAGATATTGCCTCATTGACCAAGCCTTGTACTGGAAAGACCCTCTAGGGGTATTTTTAAGGTGTTTGAGCCCACAGGAATCCCAGAAGGTATATTTGAATTCCATAATGGCCTTTGTGAAGGGCATCATTTCTAGAAGACCACAACTCACAAAATCCATAGGGCTGGGTATTACTGGCCCACCTTATTCACCGATGTCTGCAGAGAAGTCAGAGATTGCATCAGATGCCAAAATTTCTTAGGAAAGAAGCAACTTAGACCACTTCCACTGAAGCCTGTAATGACTTCAGCGCCTTTTCAACAGTGGGGGTTGGACTTCATTGGGGAAATCTATCCTCCCTCAAGTGGCCAACACAAATGGATATTGACTGCAACAGACTATTTTACCAAGTGGATAGAAGTTGTCCCCACTAGAAGTGCATCACACAAAGTAATTATCAGCTTCCTGGAAGATATCATAGCCAGATTTGGCTGTCCCAGTAGGATTTTCACTGATAATGCTGCTTCGTTCAAATCTGAGCCTCTGATTAAGTTATGTGAGCAGTTCCATATCTCTCTAATTCACTCCACCCCCTATTATCCACAAGGAAATGGACTGGAAGAATATTCCAATAAAAGCCTAATCAAGCTCATTAAAAGATTATTGGAAGACAATAAGAGGGCTTGGGATTCAAAGCTCAAGTTTGCTCTATGGGCCGATCGAGTGACAACGCAGAAATCCCTGGGCACCTCACCTTTTCAGCTGGTCTATGGAATAGCGACGGTTTTTCCCACTCAGCTCGCCTTACCTGCAGCGAAGTTCTTTCAAGATTATGAAGGAGAGCTGGATCATATGGTCAAAAGGATTCATCAGATGGTTGAAGTACAATAGATTAGGGAATAGGTGATGGACGCAGCTCATAATCATCAACAGAAGGTCAAATAGGCTTTTGAAAGGAAGGTCAAGAAGAAGGAGTTCGAGATCAGAGATTTGGTACTTAAGTGGGATGTGCCCAGACAGGATAAGGGAAAACACAACAAGTTTGACACTCTCTGGATCGGGCCCTTCAAAATCTCTGAGATTTTCTCAAATAACACATATAGATTGCAGGATTTGGAGGGTGAAGAGGTTTTTACCAGCCCAGTAAATGGGCATTTTCTGAAAAAATGTTTTGTTTGATCCATAGAAGGATCCTTTGTTTGTAAATATTGTCTTTTTGGTTCTTTGTTTATTTTTTATTTTTCATTTTCGGTTGAGTAAATGACTCCATAGCCCAATAGCAAGCCACCAAAGCTGCGAAATGAGTTCTTAGAGCATTGCAGGGATGAATCTATCCCCCATGGAGCCTAATGTTAGCACCAATTCTTGAAAGCAGGGTGTTTTTTCCCAATTTCAGAACCTTGATGTAAAATGCGAAGAAATGGGGTTTGAAAACCCATCAAATGCATTCTAGTCCAAGGTCACAACCATTAGTGCAATAAGAAACGCACAAAAAATCCATTTCGGGTGGAAAATGCAAGTAGGCGAGCGACTCCAGTATTCAATGGCGAGGATCGACCAATGGAACAGATCGTCAGTCGGTGGATATTTGCGGTCGATGGAATTGCGCCATGTTTAGCACAGGTCAGGCCTGCGATCTCCTCGAAATGATCCAGGCCGTTTGATTGAGGAGAGACACATGGTGCACGATTAGGCTCTATCACCTCTTCGCACATTGTGACTTTGAATTAGAACGAGGAGCAACCTCCTCCCAGCCACGAGACGCGAAGTGCCAAAGGCATCTAGGAACCGGGACCACAGTCTTGCCGAGATGATCAGGACCATCCATCAAAGAGGGGCATGTGGCACACGATCGAGCTCTATCCCCACTTTGCCCTTCGTAGCTTTGAAGCACAAGGAGCGGCCTCCTCCCATCTACAAAACGCGAAATGCTGAAATCGCCTTTAGAGATAGGCACAGGGTCACAGCCCGTGGTCACTTGGGGGTAATAGAAAGAATTGCGCAAAGGGTCGAAGCACCGGGTTTAGCTGCAGAAGGGATCACCATGTTCTCCAGGGACCAGTTCATATCGACCTCGATCTTGGTCCTCGCTAAAAATGAATGAAGGTGGATGGAGGTAGTTGAAACCTCGGCCCACTCATTAAATGTGAGGCATGGAGGTTTTGTCAGGTGGTCTTCCCAAGATTGTTTGGTGTGCAGATTGATCTGAAAAGCCCATGAGGATCTGATGTTCTCATCCGACCAAAGAACCTGCACACGATAGGTTGAACTTTAATGTTTCAACTACCTCCCCTGCAAAGGCCATGCAAAGCTAAGGTGACGTCTGACGAAGGATTTTCGTCCAAATTTGACTAAAGGGATGCCACGCCTTGGAGGTCCGAGCATGCCTCTGTTGGAAGAATTTTTCTGAGTATATGTACTTAGTTTTTGTATTTTTGAAGGTATTGATGGTTGAGCTAGGCTCCCGATTGTAAATTTTTGATGAAGCATTGGTTGCTCTGGTTATGTATTGACACTCGAGACTTCTTGCCTTATGAATGTCAGCCTCTTTCCATCTCTCTATGTACACTGTGTTAGAACAACTCGGAATTGGAGGATCCAATCGAGTTGTGACTATTATAGGATGATGTATGTTGGATCACTGTAATAGTTGTATCGTTTCTAATCAGTTCTTGTGTTTTCTCAACGCTGAATGATTTGGAATTGGAAGATCCAGTCAAGTCACCTTTCAGTTCCCCGAAAATCTGAACCAAGAGGATCTTGTACTCTGAGTTTTTCCTCCTCAAGTTGCTGAAAGGCCTGATGCCCAAAGCAGTCTTGTTCACTCATCTCGCTAAGTCTTCCATCTACTCATTTTATTATCAACTCACTGATTGAAGTTATATCAAGACCTCCTTTGTTTTTCTACATACCAAGCCCGATTTTCTGAGTTAGAGCGATATCTTCTTGAGTCTCTATCCATTCGATCACCGCATTAAATTATTTGTGACATAAACTGATGGGCATCAGGCTTTGCTCCTGCTGCAATCCAGGAGTGACTTCCAATGCCAACACCATGAGCCATATTTCTTGAGTACCATTACCACTGGTGCAAAGTATGAACTTTGGCTAGGTCTAATAATGCCAGCCTCTAACATTTATTCAACCATACACTCAATTTCACTCTTCTAGGAATAAGGGTATCTGTAAGGCCTCATGTTAGGAGGAACACTCCCAAGAATTAGGTGAATAACATGATCATGATTTTGAGTGGGCGGAAGATCTTTGGGAATATCTTCAAATATTTTAGAATGCTTATCAATGATCCCTTGGAGATCTATTGTTATAGATGGCTTAGATGTTTGAATATATATTGAGCATAGTTTTGCAATTATACCTTGGTGCCCCTTTTTCAATAATGTTTTCATGCCATTAGAGATTATCACCTTACTGGGTTTCCCTATGATACCCCTTAACTCAATTTCTTTTCCTTCCAATGAAAATTTCATGAAAAGTTCTTGAAAATTAAAATACATTGTTCCTAATGATTGTAACCATTGGATTCCTAGTACGACATCAACATCACCCATGGGTATAGAAATCATTGTACTATTCATTACATATTACCCCATAGTAATATTGATCTTATTGCATTTTCCTGAGAAATTGGTAGTTCCTCCATCTGCAATCATTACTTGAAACTCTAGCATTGGATATACAAAGAAATTGAGATATTTGACTAATTTATAGTGAATGAAATTATGAGTACTACCAGAATCAATTATGTCTATTACCTTTTTTTTTTGATATATCCTTCGATCTTGAGGTTTTGAGGACTGCTAATTCCATCCAATGCATTACATGATATAGTGGGAGTCAACTCTTCAGAATAAATCACTTCTAAGTTTTCATCTTGAGATGGTTCTTGTTCTTGTTCTTGTTCTTCTTCCTCTTCACAATCTATGTAGAATAATTTCTTCTCACCAAACTTATGTCCCTTCCTGTACTTGCTGTCACAATTAAAGCATAAACATTTTTATTTTATTTCCTACAATTGTTGAGGTGTCAACCTTGTAGGTTGAGGTGTTTTAAAAGAAAGAACATTATTCTCTCGATAGATGTTAGGAGTGGTCCTTCTAGTAGCTATAGCATTATTTTTATTTTCAACATTTCTTGCCACCTTGAATGCATTCTCCAATGATTTGGGTTCCTAAAGACAAAATTCATGTTGAATGTTATCCTTTAAAGTTCCTATGAATACATCAATCAAGTGCTCATCTGGAATATCTTTTACCTTTATATTCAATCTTTGGAAGTTCTCAATGTGCTCTGCAACTAAACCCTTTTGATTGAGATTTACCAATTGGCTAAAGAAGGTATTTCTCCTTGTATCCTCATAGTGTGTTAGCATTTATTCTGTGAAAATTGTCTAAGTGACGAGTGATTTGCAAGAACAAAGTCATTGATACCACACAAATTGATTGGGTTCTAAATATAAAGAATCAATTTGTACCTTTTGTGTATGTGGCACATCATGTAGATCAAATAATTGGTCCATCTGATGTACCCATGTGATTAGGTCCTTGCCATCAAAATTCCTCATATCTATCTTAGGAAAGTGGTTTGTCTTCGACCCAAAGTTGGAGTTTCTCCATTATTGATTCATTTTCCTTGTGTCCTCATCATGAATTTCATGGGATACAATGATCTCCCTTTTTAAATCATCCATCATCCATTGTAGTTCATATTTTGTTACTTTATTATTTTATAAATCATTTATGCCCCTACAGATTTCTTCACCTTCATCAAGAGTCCAAGTAGGATTGTCTAGAGGCTTATTTGGTGTAGAGGTTCCCTTTTTTGGTGGCGTGTTGGCCAAGTATCACTTTTAAACCTTGATTTCGAGTGGTTCTGCTAGACGATCTTTCTTCTGAAGTATCTCCAAAATTTAGGCCCTTATGGGTATGGAGATTTATTTTTTTGTAGTTCTCTAATATTTCTTCTCTACAATGCCATAGGTATGATCAAAATTGGATGTTCCAAGTGGAAGTTATGGTAACTTCCCCACATCTTACTGATTTTTTTTCCTTCTAGGAGAGCGTACTTGTAAAGAGTGCCAAGATCACAATATATGATATATGATTCTGAAACGTGTACTAGAAATACTACAGACTGTCCACTTTCTAATGCAATTGGTCTCACTTAATTTGGATACACATTGAAGAAGATATCATTGTTTTACCCGAAATAACTATTTGAGACTAGTTAATATGACTAGTCAGATACCCTATCTTGCACAGGGTATATCTACAAAATTAGGATGACCCAGAAGCTGAAATTTTTATCACATCTATCTTGATAATTACTGTGAATATCCTACAGATTTTAGGGTCTAAAACGTTATATAAAAAAATTCATAGTGAAAATTATGCGATGTCTAAATTCAATATGATTCCAGAACCCTATCTTACATAGGCCATATCTCTGAAATTATAAGGCCACATGAGAGGAAATTGTAACCCAAAGTACCTTGATCTGTCTAATAAATATCCTCCAAGGGATGCCTTCTGAAACATCTTAGAAAAACATTTATAGAGAAAAATTCCAAGGTGTCTTAGATGTAGCAACGAAACCCCAAGACCTTGAGCTCTGATACCAAATGTTAAGAACCAAATAGCAATATAGCATAGAAAAAACTCAAAATAAGTACTCAACGCCTTGAAAAAGAGATAATTTCAGATAATAAGCCTCTTCAAGGGGGAAACCTCCTTATTCACCACATAAATTTCCAAGTACAAGATGATTCCAAATGAAAAGGTCGCCTTGGTATATATAGGAGACTAGGAGGTACAATTACAACTAATGGACCCAAGCCGACATAAATAAAATAAAATTACTAATGTAATATGCCCCAATTAAGGGGTAATGTGCCAATATTTAGGGCTTAACATGGCTCCTAATATGCATGCATGGCTCATGTAAAAGTGTCTACATGTGGCTCTTGAGATCCATGCATGGCGCATGCAAAAGTGTCTACATGTGGCTCTTGAGATACATGCAAGGTGCATGCAAAAGTCTCTGCATGTAACTCCTGAGATGCATGCATGGTGCATACAAAAGTCTCTGCAAAATGAGAATCTTGTTCTTCTGGTGGATTTTATGATGGATTTGTCTTGTCAATATCTTTCATGCATTCTTCATGATCTTCTTTTATCCCGAACAAGACCTCCAATTTGGTCCATACTTCATTTGGAGTTGAGAGTGATTTAACATGATGCTGAATTTCATAATAAATAGACATGAAAATATGTCTGAAGTCCATATCTTGTCTGTTGAAAAAATCATTTTTCTCATCGACGGAATTAGGCTCTATTATGTTTCCATGTTAATTCAATATAATCCTCTATATATGAGAATAAATAGATTTTTTGCTTCCACTTGAAATAATGGTGTAGCATAAGAAGTGTTGACGATGGAAATCCCATTCTTTCTGACTGCTTCAATCTTCTGAACCTGCAAATAAGTCATTGTGCACCCTTCTCCTAGAAACCAACAACTATGATAACAAGTGAAGGAAATCAATGTTTCTCTTCACAAACTCTGATACCATGTGAAGTTTGGGTGAAACTCTAAAACCTACATAGAGAACCTAGCTAGAGAAATTCACACAAAGATTTCAAAATAAACAGAGAGAGAGAGAGAGAAGGAGGAATGATAGAAAATAATTGAGTGTGTTTCCTTAGTATGCATTAATATGCATTTGTTATCCGACATTCACAATATGTTCCCGACATAGAGTGATTTGACTGTTCATATTCTCCTCGATCTTAACAACTACATTGATCAATGGCTTAGCACTCGATTAGTCCATGATATCTATTTAAAGAGCATGGAGGGTCATTTTTTGATGATCGATTGTGACAAACTCTCTGTAATATTTTTTATTTTGCATTAATAAATTACCTTAAGTGGCCATGTTGATTGGGGCCATGGATGTTTCCCCATAGGGGTTTTACCATGTAAAAACACCGGTGTGTTGATCTTTGATCTGTTTGCGTGAGTGGTTACTAAAGGTGTTCTTCCTCTATTGGAATACCTGTGTTTTCAAACATGGCATCAAAGCACATTTTAAGACCTTCTCCCATTGTAGATCAAGATCTAGAAGTTGTGTTGTCGTATATCTAGTTTCTATTGTTTATGTACATTTTTGTTCCAAGAGGACTATTACATTGCTTCTGGAGCACTAATTTCAATTAGGAATAATTTTCCTTTCACTCAAAAAGTTTTCCATTTTCCTAGGATACGACCATTTTAGTCAGATCCGAAGGTATAAAGCATGAATACACCCCTTTCTAATTTTTTACAGAGATAATATTTTGGTTTTCTTTTTTTTGTTTATGTTACAACAAATTTTTCCTCACCCCATGAAACTTTCCTGGATGGCCTTTCCATTTACGTATGCAGACTTGAAGTCCCCTTTTGTACCTTCCAGAGGAAAAAAATCACATTTTCCACATATACATGCTCTATCAGTTAGAAAACAAACATATATGCAGGTTTCTCCACTACAACCCGCATACATCGGGTTTGGTGCTCAAAATTAAAAATTATGTCAGGTTTCCATGCCATGTCACGAGATCCATGATCCTTGTCCTTCCATATACTAGAAACGCTCTGACTCGGGGCTTCAGTTCCATTTGAAGGTTATAAATCAGGTCTTATCCAAGCCTTGAAGGAGATTCAACAATTCAACTTTGAGAGCAAAGACACTCTAGAGAAATTTCACTTCATATTGAGTTTGCATCCCTTTATCCTTGAAAATATGAACTCCTTATTCAACCCCCAATCTTTTCCTTCTTTGTGATGGAGAACCTCATTGTATCCTTTATATGAGATTTCATTTGGTGGAGGATTGAAGTGGTGGAGGCCCAACCGGAGGGAATTAGTTTCTCAGTTCCGATGTGTGCCGTTACAAAAGTTTGTCACCTATATACTTCTGTCGATTATTTTAATAGAAATACTCTTTTCTCGTCCAATCGATATCTTGAAAATATTTGAATTATTATTCCATGGTCGTATTCGTCATGCATGATAATGTATTATGCTAATATATATGCTAACATTATATATTATCACCATATTCTTTCATATCTTGGTTGCTGAGGACAAGTTTCAGGTATAAAGCATTAAGTTGTGTGCTCAATGATGGTCTTCATCAAATGTCCAAACGAGGTAGGATCTTGGCCTTATCTTGTTAACATTTCATTTATATAACATACTTGGGATTAGAGTTGATTTATATGTGTCATTCCATCTGTTGTGGTTTACCCCATGCCATAGAGAGATTTTCCTTGTAATAGAATTGGCGACCATGCTGGGGATTGATCTTATTTTTTGGGGTTTGGAGTGTTTTTCTCCTTGATTTTCTCTATGTTAGCTTGATGTTTCTTGTCTCATAATTGCTTGACAACCTATTTTTACTTTGCATCTTCATTTCTTGGCTTAACCCTTTCTCTGACATTGTTTTACTGGGTATACATGGTTTTTCCCTTGATAGACACATACATACGTGAATTGTCCTCCTATAGGGTGTGTACATACGCAATTTTTTCTCAAACAGTCATGTACATCAAATCTTTATTCTTGCTAGATGAGTTTGGTGTTTGTTGGGTGAGTTTGGTTGGTTGACGAGTCTTCTTGGGTCTTTGTCCTAACTGTTAAGTGCTTAAAGAGTGATAGGAAACCTTCTTATTGTTTAATTTTCAGTCGGTGTTCTTTCTTATCATTTTTTTTATTGGTTGTCCTTGCACATTGGGTCGAGTGTTTGCTTCTTGGTATCCTTCTTGGCTTGTCTCTTTTTTCTTGCAATAGGGTTTGCATGTGAAGATGCTATTCACTCCTTACATTTTCTTTTCTTTATATCGAAAATACAAAAACATTCGCTCATTTTGCATTATGGCATTTTCTCTTTTGATTAATTTGCATTGATTTTGACACATGTGGAGAGATTGTATTTCATTGAAATTGTACATATTGCATTGGAAAATTTTCATTTAGAAGCATACCATATCTTTAAAATTAAATATTATTACTTAACAATGTTTTTATATTCATTTCTTTTATATGTTGAGTCATAATACCATCATTTTCATGACCGCACCTCTTGAGTAAGAAAAATCCATTAAAATTAACGTTGATTAATTAAAATTTATTAGAAACGATTTTATTTTTCACTGTACACAAACAAGTATAGGAAATAGGGCATTGGATTAGGATTTTGTGAGTAAAATTCTCTAAGGATATTAAACTAAACATATGTGTCTGTCGAGGGAGTGGTGAAACCCATTGAGTAATTAGTGACGCTAGGAGACTCTGCTCACACCGGAGTTAAGGACGAGGTCGCATGAAGTTGGTTGCAAAGATAGCCCTCTAATACCTTCTTAGTGTCAAAGATATTTTTGGGGTTTTATTCGTATTTGGGGGTCTTGATAGTACCTTTACCTCTATGAGAGGTGGTGCTTTAAAGATTTAGGGATTTGTTACCCTTCCCATATGGTGGACTGGACTTATGACTGTTCACCTGCACATTGGTTAGATTGTGGTGACTCTAGTTGCTAGACATAGGCAACCACATAGGTTACTTACAGGGGTTATTCTATAGGTATCCTAAGTCATATAAGGGTCGAACAACACAAAAACTTTATGGAGGATTACCTATCCAAAGGAATATAACCAACAACGTTGTTAATCCTACGAGGAACCTTATAAATAATTCTGATACCTCCAATATTTTGCAGGGAGTCTCGGGCCCCTCTTGGGCAAGACATACCTACTCTAGTGAGGGAGGCCAATTTTCAGCCACTAGATCTTGTTTGTGTGCATTGGCCTTTGTTCTTTATTTTTGTGTGCTCTCTGATTATTAGTTGGCCTTAGGATTTTTTTTTGTGACTTTTGACTGATATGGTTGGTGGAGCTCCCATGACTCCCTCTGTTAGCGCTACCTAGCCCATGGTCTATACTCAGTCCATGGGGATGAATCATTTTTTGAGTGGTAAACCCAATCATAGTCCGTAGTTGATGCCTTGGGCCTCTAATCCTTTCTCTTTTGGTATGCCATACATGAAATCACACTTGTCATCCTCTGTTTCATCGTCTTATATGAATCCTAGCTTTGGGTCTAGGGGCATGATGCCTCCTTATTATTACTTTTCGTTTGGTGGGGTTCATATCCCTCAACCAAATCCCATGGTGGGAGGTTGGAATCCTCCTTCCTTTGGACCCAATCGTAGATTCACTTTTCCAGGATCGAGTTCTCAAATGGGCGGTCCTTCTACTTCCTACATACCATCCATCTATCCTTATTCCACTATGATGGTTCCTACAAACACTTTTATCATGGAGAACCTCCCTCTAACCTCTGGTGTTTGATCTAGAGGGATTCAATTTTATAGTATAGGCAACCCCTTGCATGAATTTCCTTCGTCTAGGGGAAATGTATATCCTCACACGAGTAACCCTTATCATGTCTCTTTCTCCTCACAAGCGACTTCCTTGATGATGATTCCCTTACAAAATTTTATGAATCATTTGGGAGGAGGATGCTATCCATTAGTAAAAGGCCATGGTGTATACCATAACCCTACTTGGCCTAAAATCTATCAAAACCATTCTTTCCCAGGACCATGGTCTCTGATGTTGCAACCAGCTGCTGCAAGTCATGCTGGAAGCACAAGTCTAGTCACTATGAGTCATACTGGCATTATATTACCAACCTCTTATAGTCATGTTAGAGATAGGTCAACAACCTAAGAAAGTCATGTTGAATACCAACAACCAGTCGCTGTAAGTCATGGTAGGGGCACAACTCTAGTCACTTCTAGTCACACTACACATACATCACCAACCTCTGAAAGTCATATTGGAGATCTGATACTAGCCTCTATAAATCATGCTGGGAACATGTCACCAATAACTACAATTCATGATGGGGGCATTGATATGATTGAGAATCCTTGACATATAGGACGTAAGCCCAAGTTCATTTGTATACTTTTCAAAGGAGATCACCTTACTCATTTGTGCCCTACTACTGTGGTGGTACAAGAAGCATGGTCCTTATCTAGTGGCCCTTCGGGTTCCAAGTCATCTTTGGTTTCCAAACCTTCTTTGGTTGATACAATGGTCATGCCGATGAAATATTCGGTCAACACCACTCCTTTATTGGGGATTGATGCATCTCTTAACCATATTTTCTCACATCTTGTTCAACCGATTGTAGTGCCGATGCAATATTCGACCGACACCACTCATGTTTTTGGGGGTGATTCATTTCTTTACCATGTTATCTCACATCCTATTCAACCAATAGTTGAATAAGTGGTTGTGTCGATGCAATCTTTGGTTGACCCCAATCTTCTCTTGGAGAGTAAAAATTCTAAGGAAGTGACATTACCGATGCAATCTTCAGTCAATCCCACTCTTTTTTGGGGGGGTGATGCGTCTTTTGACCATGTCCTTAACATTTCTAGTTCCGTACCTTCTGAACCAAGGATAATTCCACTCTCTCTGAGTACACTCCCTCCAAGTCCTAAGATGGTTTCCTTTGATTGAAATGAGCTTGTAGATCCTTTCCTTCCTTCTTATGCACCCTTCTAGATAAGGGGAATTCTTCGATATATTGTAGATGAAGGATCCTATACAAGTATTTTATCCTCCTCAGCTTAGCAAGTTTTGGGTTCTCCCAAGCTTGTGTCAGCTACCTGTGAGCTGCTGGATTTCGACAGAAGTCATGCATGGGAGACTTGGCCTCCCCCATGATATGTTCTTAGAACAAAATCCTTGGGTCTTAGTTAATCTTTTTTCAATACTCCTTAAAAATGAAAATATTGTTGAGTGAAATGGTCTCTTTCACACTTGTTAAATGGTTTTGAAAGGAAATCTATTTGGTATAAGTTTAGCCATTTTCCAAACCAAGTAGACTACTTACAAAAAATGCATACTCTAGTCACCATTGGCTAGAAGATTTCTCCTGGGTATTATTTTATACTTTTTCGGGCCTGGGGGACTAAATCTAAGAAAAATGATTTTTTTTCGAGTTAAGTTGTAATTGCATTCCATCATACCTCTTGTAGTATTGAGCCTATTTCTGGTTCCCTCTTTCTCTTTATAAGCCTCTTACCTCAACAATTTGCATCACTATCCAAGCAAAACCTTTTTTATATCCTTTGCAAGTTGACACCTTGTACCCTAAGAGGAAACATCCCCCCCGAGTGTCCATGCCATGCATGCACTTCCTTGAATTGAGCATAGGCATGTTCCACTATTTGGAGCTAGTTTCTTACTCATGACACTCATTTCCTCTCCAATATAATAACATTTATTTGCCTCTAAAAAAACAAAAAGAAAGACAGGTGGGAAAAGAATGCTATCTCATATCGACAACAGTCGTGTTCCCTTTAAAAAGAGCACAAAATTTTGAGTCCATTGTCATCCAAAGTTTGGGTTTAATATTACCTTAGGAAGTTGAGCTCATTAATTAGAGTTTACTCCTCCGAATGGTTATCCTTCTAGTCCCTATGGAGAGTTTGTTGATTCCTCCTGCATCGCGAAGTTTTATCATCAAGTATATGCTTCCTGACTTATCCATATGTCTCATGCTCTTGTTCAAAGGATGTTTATAAGCCCGTGTTGGCCATTTCTCATAACTCTTGAAGGGTTTAGGTAGGTTAGGTCCCTAACATGCCCTCCCCCTTAAAACTAGCCTTTTCCTCAAGGCTTGAGATGAGAAAATTGCTGCAGAATGTTAGTTGGCTCCCAGGTGGCATCTGATGGAGTTGTATCTTTCCACTGGACTAACACTTCTTTGATGGTGCATTGATGAAGATGAAGATCGCACTGGTCCAAAAATGCATGTGGCTGCAACCAAATGGATCCTTCTTCATCCAACTCTGGAAGGCTAGTTTGAGTTTGGCACTTAGTTGCAATCACCTTCTTTAAGCAGGAGACATGAAAAACATGATGGAGCTTAGAAGAACTGGGAAAAGATAGCTGATAGGCCACTTGTCCCACATGCTTGAGAACTTTATAAGGACCATAAAATTTAGGTTCCAGTTTCTGACAATGTTCAACTTTGAGTGAAGTTTTCCTATAAGGTTGTAGTCAAAGAAATACCTAGTCTCCTTCAAAAAATTGACATTATGAGCGACCTTGATCGACTTGCTTCTTCATGCGATTCTGATCCATGACCAAATTCTCTTTGAGGTTAGGGAGAATATCTTCTCAAACTATAAGCGTTTGGTCAACCACCTGGACCTTCAAGACACCTGACATGTAGGAGAGAACGAAAGACGACTTTTGTCCATATATTGCTTCAAAAGGGGTCACGCGAGTAGTTGTATCATAAGAAGTGTTGTACCACCATTCAACTAATGGTAACCATTGAGCCCATTAATTTTTCCTTTCAGAGCAAAAACACCTCAAATAAGTCTCCAAACACTTGTTGACAACTTTAGTTTGACCATCAGTCTCGGGATGATAGGTGATGCTGAGATGCAATTGAGTTCCATGTAGCCTGAACAATTCTTGACAAAAATTGCTGGTGAAAGTGGGATATTGATCAGAAATAATAGAATGAGGCATGCCATGAATCTTGAATACATGATCCATGAATAGTTGAGCCACCGAGGATGCAGTAAATGGATGTTGAAGAGAACAAAAATGAGCATACTTGGAAAGATGATCAACTACCACCATGATGACTGACTTATTTCCTGATTTAGGTAATCCCACAATAAAATGCATATATATGTCCCTCCAAATAGTGGGTGGAATAGGAAGCAGTTGGATTCTTCCAGGAGATTTGATTGTTTCTCCCTTGTTATGTTGACAAACATCACATTCTGCCACAAAAGTGCGAATGTCTTTTTTCATACCATCCCAGAAAAAGAACGTTTGACCTGGTCATAGGTTTTGGTAAGCCCCGAATACCCAGCTGTGGGTGTAGCATGAAGCTCAGAAAACATCATGGATTTGAGTTGTGATGGTGTACTTAATAAACATGTCCTTTGTAGCGAAGCTCATCATTGTGCCAAGAGTACCCTGGGGAAACTAGAGAATTGGCTTGCAATTATTGGATCAAATGTGAAATTTTAGGATTTTGTAGCCATTCCTAGAGAACAGCTTGGAGCCAATATGGTACAATGAAGGATATGTAGAAAAGGGACCCTTCATATTCATATTTTTGATAAAGAGCATCAAAAACTACATTTTCTTTTCCTTTTTTGTAAATGATCTCATAATCATATCCAAAGAACTTAGTTACCCATTTTTGTTGCTCTGGAGAGTAAGGTCATTTCTCTAGAAAATACTTGAGGCTTTGATGATCTATCTTAATTTGGAAGAGATTCCCCAAGAGATAAGGGTGCCAGAGATCCACTACATAGATTGATTGGCTCTAATGGAATTCTAACAATTGTTTGCTAGTAAAGGCCAAAGGTATGCCCTCTTGCATAAGGACTAATCCAATTCCTTTCCTAGAGGCATCACATTCTAGGACAAAGGTCTTTGTGAAATCAAGAAGGGTCAAGACTAGAGTAGTACACATAGCCACCTTCAAGGCTTGAAAGGTCTGATCAACTGTGGGAGTCCAAGTGAAAGAATTATTTTTAAGGAGAGAAGTGAGAGGTGCCACAATATTTCCATAACTTTGAACAAACTTGCGATAATAACCTGTTAAACCCTGAAAACCATGCAAGATTTTGATAGTCTTGGGGTGAGGCCAATCCTGCATTACTTCAATCTTCTTAGGATCCACCCAGACACTAGCCTTTCCAACAATATGACCCAAGTACTCGACTTCCAAGTCTCCAAAGGCACATTTAGAGTGCTTGAGGAAAATTTGATGCTGAGATAGTAGTTGGAGAACTTGATCCACATGGGAAAGATGGGATTGCCAAGTTTTACTATAGATGAGAATATCATCAAAGAAAACTAAGACAAAAGGACGAATAAAATGATGGAAGACATGATTCATGAGGCTTTGGAATGTGGAGGGGGAATTATGCAGCCCAAAGGGCATGACCAAGACCTCATAGTGACCCTCATGAGTTCAAAAGGAAGTCTTGGGGATGCCAACTTCTTGCATATGTATCTCATGGTAGCCAGAACACAGATCAAATTTAGTGAAGTACCGAGCACCACTCATCTCATCCAAGAGATCATCAATGATAGGAATGGGAAATTTGTCCTTGACAGTGAGTTTATTGAGGGAGAAAAAGTTAGGACACATGCACCAAGTACCTTCTTTTTTAGTTACCATGACCATAAGAGAAGAATAAGGGCTAGTATTGGGGAAAATAACACCCACCTGGAGAAATTCCTACACTATTTTCTTAATTTCATTCTTTTGGCAAAAGGGATAAAAATAAGGGAGCACATTGGGAGGAAGACTACTAGGAACAAGGGGTATGGAATGATCATGAACACCATGAGAAGGAAGAAGTACACAAGGAGTGGAAAAAATAGCTTGATGTTTGGAGAGAGTAGCTTGGAGGTCAGGATGCATAGAGGGTGTCTCAACCACTTGAATAGAATGGAGTTGAGAAATAATACAGGAGTGGCCTTTCTTCAGGATATTTTCCATGTCATGGGAACTGATGATATCAAGAGAACCAACTGTGAGACCTTGGAAGTGATACCTTTTTCCCTCATGTTGGAATTTCATGGTTAATTCCTTAAAATCCATAACAATGGGACCCAAAGTGTGTAACCATTCAACACCTAGCACAATGTCACAACCACCCATTTCAATGGAAAACATATGAGAATTCAGGTGGTAATGTCCAATTTGAAGATGTACATTTTCAAAATGCCCACCACATTTCATGGACCCACCATAGGCTATGATGATTTGAAAATTATTGACACCAAAATTATAGCAATTAGTTTCCTGAGAAATACGACGATGAATAAAATTGTGGGTGCTACCACTATCAACAAGGATGATGAACTTCCTATGATTAATATAGCCAATGAGCTTGAGAGTTTTTGGAGAAGATAATCCAGTGAGGGCATGGAAGGAAATGAGTGGTTCAACTTTAGGTGGGTCAGTGGGCTCCGGGGTAGCATCGGGAAGGGAGGGATATTCAACAAGGGGAACTATCACATCTTATTCAGGAACATCTTTGGAAATGTCCATAAAAAGTTTTTGTTCCTTACACTTTTGCCTCAGAAAATATTTTCCATCACAATTATAGAAAAGACCCTTTAGTTGGCGTTCAACCATTTCATCCCTAGTTAATTTTTGGACCTTGAGGGGAGTGACAGGGGGGTTAGGATTAGAGGGTCGAGGGCGAGGAACAAAATAGTATTTTTTTTTCTAGGAAAAAACAACTTGTTGGTTCTCTTTAGAACGTTTAGTAGATTCCAACCAATTATGAGTGTGAGCCATGAGAACCTGGGATCAGATTTCATCCTTTAGGCCGCTGATAAATCATTCATGGAAGAATGCATCGAACATGCCCTCGGTTCAAAAGGTTAAATACTCAAAATAAGTTATAAAGTATTCCACTATACCTGACTGTTTCAACTTGGTCAAATGACAGAGATAGTGGGTATCAGTGTCAAAGCGGTCATAGAGCTCTACAACAAATTGGGTCTAGGAAATATACCCCTGACATAAATTTTTATGCCATTTACACCATTTCCATCTTTCAGGATCTAGATAGAGGAAAATAAAGTGAAGTTTGGTCAACTCATCGGTAATACCATGCAGGGAAAAATAATTCTCCATTTGAGTGACCCAACCCGTAGGATCAGAGCCATCAAATGTATTGACCTCCACATGGGGAAGATGGGGGTCATGATGAAAGGAGTTGGATTGAAAATGTAGAGAATGAGAGGAATCAATAGCATCTTGTTGGTTCGAGGAGGAAGGACCCAGAGTGCGGTTCAACANCATTATGGCATTTTCTCTTTTGATTAATTTGCATTGATTTTGACACATGTGGAGAGATTGTATTTCATTGAAATTGTACATATTGCATTGGAAAATTTTCATTTAGAAGCATACCATATCTTTAAAATTAAATATTATTACTTAACAATGTTTTTATATTCATTTCTTTTATATGTTGAGTCATAATACCATCATTTTCATGACCGCACCTCTTGAGTAAGAAAAATCCATTAAAATTAACGTTGATTAATTAAAATTTATTAGAAACGATTTTATTTTTCACTGTACACAAACAAGTATAGGAAATAGGGCATTGGATTAGGATTTTGTGAGTAAAATTCTCTAAGGATATTAAACTAAACATATGTGTCTGTCGAGGGAGTGGTGAAACCCATTGAGTAATTAGTGACGCTAGGAGACTCTGCTCACACCGGAGTTAAGGACGAGGTCGCATGAAGTTGGTTGCAAAGATAGCCCTCTAATACCTTCTTAGTGTCAAAGATATTTTTGGGGTTTTATTCGTATTTGGGGGTCTTGATAGTACCTTTACCTCTATGAGAGGTGGTGCTTTAAAGATTTAGGGATTTGTTACCCTTCCCATATGGTGGACTGGACTTATGACTGTTCACCTGCACATTGGTTAGATTGTGGTGACTCTAGTTGCTAGACATAGGCAACCACATAGGTTACTTACAGGGGTTATTCTATAGGTATCCTAAGTCATATAAGGGTCGAACAACACAAAAACTTTATGGAGGATTACCTATCCAAAGGAATATAACCAACAACGTTGTTAATCCTACGAGGAACCTTATAAATAATTCTGATACCTCCAATATTTTGCAGGGAGTCTCGGGCCCCTCTTGGGCAAGACATACCTACTCTAGTGAGGGAGGCCAATTTTCAGCCACTAGATCTTGTTTGTGTGCATTGGCCTTTGTTCTTTATTTTTGTGTGCTCTCTGATTATTAGTTGGCCTTAGGATTTTTTTTTGTGACTTTTGACTGATATGGTTGGTGGAGCTCCCATGACTCCCTCTGTTAGCGCTACCTAGCCCATGGTCTATACTCAGTCCATGGGGATGAATCATTTTTTGAGTGGTAAACCCAATCATAGTCCGTAGTTGATGCCTTGGGCCTCTAATCCTTTCTCTTTTGGTATGCCATACATGAAATCACACTTGTCATCCTCTGTTTCATCGTCTTATATGAATCCTAGCTTTGGGTCTAGGGGCATGATGCCTCCTTATTATTACTTTTTGTTTGGTGGGGTTCATATCCCTCAACCAAATCCCATGGTGGGAGGTTGGAATCCTCCTTCCTTTGGACCCAATCGTAAATTCACTTTTCCAGGATCGAGTGCTCAAATGGGCGGTCCTTCTACTTCCTACATACCATCCATCTATCCTTATTCCACTATGATGGTTCCTACAAACACTTTTCTCATGGAGAACCTCCCTCTAACCTATGGTGTTTGATCCAGAGGGATTCAGTTTTATAGTATGGGCAACCCCTTGCATGAATTTCCTTCGTCTATGGGAAATGTATATCCTCACACGAGTAACCCTTATCATGTCTCTTTCTCCTCATAAGCAACTTCCTCGATGATGATTCCCTTACAACATTTTATGAATCATTTGGGAGGAGGATTCTATCCTTTAGTAAAAGGCCATGGTGTATACCATAACCCTACTTGGCATGAAATCTCTCAAAACCATTCTTTCCCAGGACCATGGTCTCTAATGTCGCAACCAGCTGTTGCAAGTCATGCTGGAAGCACAAGTCTAGTCACTATGAGTCATACTGGAATTATATTACCAACCTCTTATAGTCATGTTAGAGATAGGTCAACAACCTAAGCAAGTCATGTTGAATACCAACAACCAGTCGCTGTAAGTCATGGTAGGGGCACAACTCTAGTCACTTCTAGTCACACTACACATACATCACCAACCTCTGAAAGTCATATTGGAGATATGATACTAGCCTCTGCAAATCATGTTGGGAACATGTCACCAATCACTACAAGTCATGATGGGGGCATTGATATGATTGAGAATCCTTGACGTATAGGACGTAAGCCCAAGTTCATTTGTATACTTTTCAAAGGAGATCACCTTACTCATTTGTGCCCTACTACTGTGGTGGTACAAGAAGCATGGTCCTTATCTAGTGGCCCTTTGGGTTCCAAGTCGTCTTTGGTTTCCAAACCTTCTTTGGTTGATACAACGGTCATGTCGATGCAATCTTCGGTCAACACCACTCCTTTATTGGGGATTGATGCATCTCTTAACCATGTTGTCTCACATCTTGTTCAGCCGATTGTAGTGCCGATGCAATATTCGACCGACACCACTCATGTTTTGGGGGGTGATGCATCTCTTGACCATGTTGTCTCACATCCTATTCAACCAATAGTTGAAGAAGTGGTTGTGTCGATGCAATCTTTGGTTGACCCCAATCTTCTCTTGGAGAGTGAAAATTCTAAGGAAGTGACATTACCGATGCAATCTTTAGTCAATTCCACTCTTTTTTTGGGGGGTGATGCGTCTTTTGACCATGTCCTTAACATTTCTAGTTATGTACCTTCTGAACCAAGGATAATTCCACTCTCTCTGAGTACACTCCCTCCAAGTCCTAAGATGGTTTCCTTTGATTGAAATGAGCTTGTAGAGACTTTCCTTCCTTCTTATGCACCCTTCCAGATAAGGGGAATTCTTCTATATATTGTAGATAAAGGATCCTATACAAGTATTTTATCCTCCTCAGTTTAGCAAGTTTTGGGTTCTCCCAAGCTTGTGTCAGCTACCTGTGAGCTGCTGGATTTTGACAGAAGTCATGCATGGGAGACTTGGCCTTCCCCATGATATGTTCTTAGAACAAAATCCTTGGGTTTTAGTTAATCTCTTTTCAATACTCCTTAAAAATGAAAATATTGTTGAGTGAAATTGTCTCTTTCACACTTGTTAAATGGTTTTGAAAGGAAATCTATTTGGTATAAGTTTAGCCATTTTCCAAACCAAGTAGACTAATTACAAAAAATGCATACTCTAGTCACCATTGGCTGAATATTTCTCCTGGGTATTATTTTATACTTTTTCGGGCCTGGGGGACTAAATCTAAGAAAAATGATTTTTTTTTTTAGTTAAGTTGTAATTGCATTCCATCATTCTTCTTGCAGTATTGAGCCTATTTCTGGTTCCCTCTTTCTCTTTATAATCCTCTTACCTAAACAATTTGCATCACTATCCAAGCACAACCTTTTTTATATCCTTTGCAACTTGACACCTTGTACCCTAAGAGGAAACACCCCCCCCCCAAGTGTCCATGCCATGCATGCACTTCCTTGAATTGTGCATAGGCATGTTCCACTATTTGGAGCTGATTTCTTACTCATGACACTCGTTTCCTCCCCAATATAATAACATTTCTTTGCCTCTAAAAAAACAAAAAGAAAGACAGGTGGGAAAAGAATGCTATCTCATATCGACAACAGTTGTGTTCCCTTTAAAAAGAGCACAAATTTTTGAGTCCATTGTCATACAAAGTTTGGGTTTAACATTACCTTAGGAAGCTGAGATCATTACTTAGAGTTTACTCCTCCGAATGGTTATCCTTCTAGTCCCTATGGAGAGTTTGTTGATTCCTCCTCCATCGCGAAGTTTTATCATCGAGTATATGCTTCATGACTTATCCATATGTCTCATGCTCTTGTTCAAAGGATGTCTATAAGCCCGTGTCAGCCATTTCTCATAACTCTTGAAGGGGTTAGGTAGGTTAGGTCCCTAACATGCCCTCCCCCTTAAAACTAGCCTTTTCCTCAAGGCTTGAGATGAGAAAATTGCTGCAGAATGTTAGTTGGCTCCCAGGTGGCATCTGATGGAGTTGTATCTTTCCACTGGACTAACACTTCTTTGATGGTGCATTGATGAAGATGAATATCGCACTGGTCCAAAAATGCATGTGGCTTCAACTATATGGATCCTTCTTCATCCAACTCTGGAAGGCTAGTTTGAGTTTGGCACTTAGTTGCAATCACCTTCTTTAAGAAGGAGACATGAAAAACATTATGGAGCTTAGAAGAACTGGGAAAAGATAACTGATAGGCCACTTGTCCCACAAACTTGAGAACTGTATAAGGACCATAAAATTTAGGTTCCAGTTTCTGACAATGTTCAACTTTGAGTGAAGTTTTCTTATAAGGTTGTAGTCAAAGAAATACCTAGTCTCCTTCAACAAATTGACATTATGAGCGACCTTGATCGACTTGCTTCTTCATGCGATTCTTATCCATGACCAAATTCTCTTTGAGGTTAGGGAGAATATCTTCTCAAACTGTAAGCGTTTGGTCAACCACCTGGACCTTCAGGACACCTGACATGTAGGAGAGAACGAAAGGCGGCTTTTGTCCATATATTGCTTCAAAAGGGGTCACGCGAGTAGTTGTATCATAAGAAGTGTTGTACCACCATTCAACTAATGGTAACCATTGAGCCCATTAATTTTTCCTTTCAGAGTAAAAACACCTCAAATAAGTCTCCAAACACTTGTTGACAACTTCAGTTTGACCATCAGTCTCGGGATGATAGGTGATGCTGAGATGCAATTGAGTTCCATCTAGCCTGAACAATTCTTGACAAAAATTGTTGGTGAAAGTGGTATCTTGATCAGAAATAATAGAATGAGGCATGCCATGAAGCTTGAAGACATGATCCATGAATAGTTGAGCCACCGAGGATGCAGTAAATGGATGTTGAAGAGAACAAAAATGAGCATACTTGGAAATATGATCAACTACCACCATGATGACTGACTTATTTCCTGATTTAGGTAATCCCACAATAAAATGCATAGATATGTCCCTCCAAATAGTGGGTGGAATAGGAAGCGGTTGGATTCTTCCAGGAGATTTGATTGTTTCTCCCTTGTTATGTTGACAAACATCACATTATGCCACAAAAGTGCGAATGTCTTTTTTCATACCATCCCAGAAAAAAGAACGTTTGACCTAGTCATAGGTTTTGGTAAACCCTGAATACCCAGCTGTGGGTGTAGCATGAAGCTCAGAAAGCATCATGGATTTGAGTTGTGATGGTGTACTTAAATAAACATGTCCTTTGTAGCGAAGCTCATCATTGTGCCAAGAGTACCCTGGGGAAACTAGAGAATTGGCTTGCAATTATTGGATCACATGTGAAATTTTAGGATTTTGTAGCCATTCCTAGAGAACAGCTTGGAGAAAATCTGGTACAATGAAGGATATGTAGAAAAGGGACCCTTCATCTTCATATTTTTGAGAAAGAGCGTCAACAACTACATTTTCTTTTCCTTTTTTGTAAATGATCTCATAATCATATCCAAAGAACTTAGTTACCCATTTTTGTTGCTCTGGAGAGTAAGGTTGTTTCTCTAGAAAATACTTGAGGCTTTGATGATCTATCTTAATTTGGAAGAGATTCCCCAAGAGATAAGGGTGCCAGAGATCCACTACATAGATTGATTGGCTCTAATGGAATTCTGACAATTGTTTGCTAGTAAAGGTCAAAGGTCTGCCCTCTTGCATAAGGACTACTCCAATTCCTTTCCTGGAGGCATCACATTCTAGGACAAAGGTCTTTGTGAAATCAAGAAGAGCCAAGACCAGAGTAGTACACATAGCCACCTTCAAGGCTTGAAAGGTCTGATCAACTGTGGGAGTCCAAGTGAAAGAATTATTTTTAAGGAGAGAAGTAAGAGGTGCCACAATATTTCCATAACTTTGAACAAACTTGCGATAATAACCTATTAAACCCTGAAAACCATGCAAGATTTTGATAGTCTTGGGGCGAGGCCAATCCTGCATTGCTTCAATCTTCTTAGGATCCACCCAGACACCAGCCTTGCCAACAATATGACCCAAGTACTCGACTTCCAAGGCTCTAAAGGCACATTTAGAGTGCTTGAGGAAAATTTGATGCTGAGAGAGTAGTTGGAGAACTTGATCCACATGGGAAAGATGGGATTGCCAAGTTTTACTATAGATGAGAATATCATCAAAGAAAAATAAGACAAAAGGATGAATAAAATGATGGAAGACATGATTCATGAGGCTTTGGAATGTGGAGGGGGAATTACGCAGGCCAAAGGGCATGACCAAGACCTCATAGTGACCCTCATGAGTTCTAAAGGAAGTCTTGGGGATGTCAAATTATTGCATATGTATCTCATGGTAGCCAGAACACAGATCATGTTTAGTGAAGTACTGAGCACCACTCATCTCATCCAAGAGATCATCAATGATAGGAATGGGAAATTTTCCCTTGACAGTGAGTTTATTGAGGGAACGAAAGTTAGGACACATGCACCAAGTACCTTATTTTTTAGTTACCATGACCATAAGAGAAGAATAAGGGCTAGTACTGGGGAAAATAACACCCACCTGGAGAAATTCCTACACTATTTTCTTAATTTCATTCTTTTGGCAAAAGGGATAAAAATAAGGGTGCACATTGAGAGGAAGACTGCTAGGAACAAGGGGTATGGAATGATAATGAACACCATGAGAAGGAATAAGTACACAAGGAGTGGAGAAAATAGCTTGATGTTTGGAGAGAATATCTTGGAGGTCAGGATGCATAGAGGGTGTCTCAACCACTTGAATAGAATGGAGTTGAGAAATAATACAAGAGTGGCCTTTCTTCAGGATATTTTCCATGTGATGGGAACTGATGATATCAGGAGAACCAACTTTGAGACCTTGGAAGTGATACCTTTTTCCCTCATGTTGGAATTTCATGGTTAATTCCTTAAAATCCATAACAATGGGACCCAAAGTGCGTAACCATTCAACACCTGGCACAATGTCACAACCACCCATTTCAATGGAAAACATATGAGAATTCAGGTGGTAATGTCCAATTTGAAGATGTACATTTTCAAAATGCCCACCACATTTCATGGACCCACCATAGGCTATGATGATTTGAAAATTATTGACACCAAAATTATAGCAATTAGTTTCCTGAGAAATACGACGATGAATAAAATTGTGGGTGCTACCACTATCAACAAGGATGATGAACTTCCTATGATTAATATAGCCAATGAGCTTGAGAGTTTTTGGAGAAGATAATCCAGTGAGGGCATGGAAGGAAATGAGTGGTTCAACTTTAGGTGGGTCAGTGGGCTCCGGGGTAGCATCGGGAAGGGAGGGATATTCAACAAGGGGAACTATCACATCTTATTCAGGAACATCTTTGGAAATGTCCATAAAAAGTTTTTGTTCCTTACACTTTTGCCTCAGAAAATATTTTCCATCACAATTATAGAAAAGACCCTTTAGTTGGCGTTCAACCATTTCATCCCTAGTTAATTTTTGGACCTTGAGGGGAGTGACAGGGGGGTTAGGATTAGAGGGTCGAGGGCGAGGAACAAAATAGTATTTTTTTTTCTAGGAAAAAACAACTTGTTGGTTCTCTTTAGAACGTTTAGTAGATTCCAACCAATTATGAGTGTGAGCCATGAGAACCTGGGATCAGATTTCATCCTTTAGGCCGCTGATAAATCATTCATGGAAGAATGCATCGAACATGCCCTCGGTTCAAAAGGTTAAATACTCAAAATAAGTTATAAAGTATTCCACTATACCTGACTGTTTCAACTTGGTCAAATGACAGAGATAGTGGGTATCAGTGTCAAAGCGGTCATAGAGCTCTACAACAAATTGGGTCTAGGAAATATACCCCTGACATAAATTTTTATGCCATTTACACCATTTCCATCTTTCAGGATCTAGATAGAGGAAAATAAAGTGAAGTTTGGTCAACTCATCGGTAATACCATGCAGGGAAAAATAATTCTCCATTTGAGTGACCCAACCCGTAGGATCAGAGCCATCAAATGTATTGACCTCCACATGGGGAAGATGGGGGTCATGATGAAAGGAGTTGGATTGAAAATGTAGAGAATGAGAGGAATCAATAGCATCTTGTTGGTTCGAGGAGGAAGGACCCAGAGTGCGGTTCAACA
>JZKD02S1597973.1:87172-97178 GCA_000966675.3 Picea glauca
TCACAAATAATTTAATGCGGTGATCGAATGGATAGAGACTCAAGAAGATATCGCTCTAACTCAGAAAATCGGGCTTGGTATGTAGAAAAACAAAGGAGGTCTTGATATAACTTCAGTCAGTGAGTTGATAATAAAATGAGCAGATGGAAGACTTAGCAAGATGAGTGAACAAGATTGATTTGGGCATCAGGCCTTTCAGCAACTTGAGGAGGAAAAACTCAGAATACAAGATCCTCTTGGTTCAGAGTTTCGGGGAACTGAAAGGTGACTTGACTGGATCTTCCAATTCCAAATCATTCAGCGTTGAGAAACCACAAGAACTGATTAGAAACGATACAACTATTACAGTGATCCAACATACATCATCCTATAACAGTCGTAACTCGATTGGATCCTCCAATTCTGAGTTGTTCTAACAGAGTGTACACAGAGAAATGGAAAGAGGCTGAAATTCATAAGGCAAGAAGTCTCGAGTGTCAATACATAACTAGAGCAACCAGTGCTTCATAAAAACTTTAAAACTGGGAGCCTATCTCAACCATCAATACCTTCAAAAATACAAAAACTAAGTACATATACTCAGAAAAATTCTTCCAACAGAGGCGTGCTCGGACCTCCAAGGCATGGCATCCCTTCAGTCAAATTCGGACGAAAATCCTTCATCAGACGTCACCTTAGCTTTGCATGGCCTTTGCAGGGGAGGTAGCTAAAACATTAAAGTTCAACCTATCATGTGTAGGTTCTTTGGTCGGACGAGAACATCATATCGGCATGGGATTTTCAGATCAATCTGCACACCGGACGATCTTGGGAATACCACCTGCCAAAACCTCCATGCCTCACATTTAATGAGTGAGCCGAGGTTTCAACTACCTCCATCCACCTTCATTCATTTTTAGCGAGGACCAAGATCGAGGTCGAGCTGAACTGGTCCCTGGAGAACATGGTGATCCCTTTTGCAGCTAAACCCGGCGCTTCGGCCCTTTGCGCAATTCTTTCTATCACCCCCAAGTGACCACGAGTTGTGACCCTGTGCCTATATCTAAAGGCGATTTCGGCATTTCACATTTTGTGGATGGGAGGAGACCGCTCCTTGTGCTTCAAAGCTACGAAGGGAGAAGTGGTGATAGAGCTCAATAATTTTCCACGTGCCCCTCTTTGATGGACGATCCTGATCATCTCAGCAAGACTATGGGCCCGGTTCCTAGACGCCTTCAGCACTTCACGTCTCGTGGCTGGGAGGAGGTTGCTCCTCGTTCTAATTCAAAGTCACGATGCGCAAAGAGGTGATAGAGTCTAATCGTGCACCATGTGTCTCTCCTCGATCGAACAGACTGGATCATTTCGAGGAGATCGCGGGCCCGACCTGTGCTAAACATGGCGCAATTCCATCGGTCGCAAATATTCGCCGACTGACGATCTGTTCCATTGGTCAATCCTCGCCATTGATTACTGGAGCCGCTCACCTGCTTGCATTTTCCACCCGAAATGGATTTTTTGTGTGTTTCTTATTGCTCTCATGGTTGTGACCTTGGACTAGAATGCATTTGATGGGTTTTCAAACCCCATTTCTTTGCATTTTACATCAAGGGTCTGAAATTGGGGAAAAACACCCTGCTTGCAAGAATTGGTGCTAACATTAGGCTCCATGGGGGATAGATTCATCCCTGCGATGCTCTAAGAACTCATTTCGCAGCTTCGGTGCCTTGCTATTGGGCTATGGAGTCATTTACTCAGCTGAAAAATGAAAAATAAAAAATAAACAAAGAACCAAAAGGACAATATTTACAAACAAAGGAGCTTTCTAAGGCTCAAACAAAACATTTTTTCAGAAAATGCCCATTTACTAGGCTGGTAAAAACCTCTTCACCCTCCAAATCCTGCAATATGTACGTGTTATTTTAGAAAATCTCAGAGATTTTGAAGGGCCCGATCCAGAGAGTGTCAAACTTGTTGTGTTTTCCCTTATCCTATCTGGGCACATCCCACTTAAGTACCAAATCTCTGATCTCGAACTCCTTCTTCTTGATCTTCCTGTCAAAAGCCTGTTTGACCTTCTGCTGATGATTATGAGTTGCGTCCATCACTTGTTCCCTGATATGTTGTAATTCAACCATCTGATGAATCCTTTTGACCATATGATCCAGCTCTCCTTCATAATCTTGAAAGAACTTCGCTACAGGTAAGGCGAGCTGAGTGGGAAAAATCGCCTTTATTTCGTAGACCAGCTGAAAAGGCAAGGTGCCTAGGGATTTCTGCATTGTCACTCGATCGGCCCATAGAGAGAATTTGAGCTTTGAATCCTAAGCCCTCTTATTGTCTTCCAATAATCTTTTAATGAGCTTGATTAGGCTTTTATTGGAAGATTCTTCCAGTCCATTTCCTTGCGGATAATAGGGGGTGGAGTGAATTAGAGAGATCTGGAACTGCTCACATAACTTAATCAGAGGCTCATATTTGAACGAAGAATCATTATCAGTGACAATCCTGCTGGGACAGCCAAATCTGGCTATGATATCTTCCAGGAAGCTGATAATTACTTTGTGTGATGCACTTCTGGTGGGGGAAGCTTCTATCCACTTGGTGAAATAGTCTGTTGCAGTCAGGATCCATTTGTGTTGGACACTTGAGGGAGGATGGATTTCCCCAATGAATTCCAAACCCCACTGTTGAAAAGGTGCTAAAGTCATTACAGGCTTCGATGGAAGTGGTCTAAGTTGTTGCTTTCCTGAGAACTTTTGGCATCTGATGCAAGCTCTGACTTCTCTGCAGACATCGGTGAATAAGGTGGGCCAGTAATACCCAGCCCTGAGGATTTTGTGAGTTGTGGTCTTCCAGAAATGATTCCCTCCACAAAGGCCATTATGGAATTCAAATATAACCTTATGGGATTCCTATGGGCTCAAACACCTTAAAAATACCCCTAGAGGGTCTTTCCAGTACAAGGCTTGGTCAATGAGGCAATATCTCACCGCCTTGAGCTTTAAACCTCTCGCCTTACTCTTTCCCATTCCATCAGGAGGCTTCAACTCTTGCAGAAAATACAAGATATCTCTATACCAGGTGCATTCTGCTAACGATAAGTCACCTTGAGAACCTTTGTTGGATGATTCAGCTTGCTGATTTTCTGAACAAGCATTGATGAAGCAAATCCCTAAGGATTTGCAATTGGATTCATCCAGTTGCTTGGCTAAACCCTTCCCCTTTATCAACTTGGTGGGCTTAATATCCAGATCAAACTCCAAGTTTTTGGCGATCCATTTACCTCTTCTCCCATCTATTTCAGGCTGTATAAGAATGTCCTTCACAGAGGCTGAAGGAACATATGTAGTCACTTTTGAGTGCAATACATAGACCCTGAAATCTTTGAGAGATTTAACCAAGGCATAGGCCTACTTCTCCATGATTTCATACCTGATTTCAACATCTCTTAATTCTTTACTCAAGAAGGCAATGGGTGGCTCTCGCCCTTCCTCATTTTTCTGCAGTAAGACCACTGCTACTGTATCAAAAGAAGCAAAAGAAAAAACTAGGAAGTCTTTGGAATAGTCAGGACTGATCAGCACAGGTGCCTCAATCAATGCCCTTTTTATTTGGATAAAAGATTCCCTGGGTTCAACAATCCATTTTACTTCTTTTCCTTTCCTGAGCATGGTTGTGATGTGTTTCACCATCTCAGCGAAATTTGAGATGAACCTCCTTAGAAAGTTAATCTTCCCTAAAAAGGCTTGAACTTCCTTTCTAGACTGGGAAAGTGATAGAGTTTGAATTGCCTCTATCTTGTTGGGACCAATCCTCACTCCTTCTGTTGATACTATATGAACTAACAATTTCCCCTCCTTCATAGAAAACAAAGTTTTTTTGGGGTTTAAGGATAGGCCAAACCTCCAACACTTCAAGAACACTTTTCTCATATGACAGCATTGCTCTTTGTCAGAAATGGAGAAGACTGTGATGTCATCCAGATAGATCACCACAAACTAATCTTTTTCCCCAATGAAGGCTATATCCATGACCCGCTGAAATGTTGCTCCTGCATTCATCCATCCCAAGGGAATTTTGGCATACATGAATGTGCCCCAAGGAGTGGTGAAGGTCATTTTTTCTTTGTCCTCAGGTATGACTGATATCTGGTTATAACCAGAAAAACCATCGATCATGGATATCCTAGATGCACCATTCACCCTTTGCAATATGTGTTCCATGTTAGGCAGTGGATAATTGTCTTTCTTTGAGCTCCTGTTCAGGTTCCTGAAATCAACACAGAGCCTGATTTCTCCACTTTTCTTTCTTACCAGGACCAAATTGGCCACCCATTCAGAATATCTCAAGGGGACAATGATTTGGGCATCTAACAACTTCTTCACTTCTTTTTCCATGACAGGCAACAACATAGGGATTATTTGTCTTAGCTTTTGCCTAAATGGTTTAGCCTCTTCCTTCAGTGGGATCTTGTGTTCAATGACAGATGTGTCATATGTCTTGAGGTCTTCATAGGTCCATGCAAACACATCATCAAATTCTCTTAATAACTCGGTATATTCAGCCCTTTGTTCTTTGGTCAAACTGCTCGACAACTTGACAAACTTAGGCTCCTCCTGTGTGCCAATGTTGCACTCAGTTATGTCAACATCTTCATCTGAAACCCTACCCTTTACTACCACATCATTCCCATCCAGCAATCTTTCTAAAGGGACTAGTCCCCTCAGAATGTGATTGCTAGGCAGCTGAATAATCTGGTGATTAGCAATTTTATTTGAAAATACCTCAGGGCATAGGTAACCTTCAAGGTCCTAGTCCTGGTCAATGTGCAACTCAGAAAATTCGTCGACAGCCTGCACAAAATTCTTGATTTAAAGATCGTCTTTGAATACCTTCCAGTGTCTGACATTGTCCAGTACAACTGGCCTATATTTTATCTCAACATCGTATTTTTTTTTAGGCGACAGAGGGATTCTGAACAGACTCATCGAAAGGCTAAGGAATCAGCCAAAGCATTTTTCTCCCTTGGAATAAAAGAGATGTTGAAAGATGAGAAGAAATTTTCGATTGAGTCCCACACCTCATTCATGTAGTTCCTGAGCCGAGGATGATTGGCTTGATAGACATTCCTGACTTGTTGGATTATCAATTCAGCATCTCTGAACACTACCATCTCCCTTATTCCCATTTCTTTTGCGGCCCTCATACCCAGAACAAGAGCTTCATACTCTGCCACATTTTTGGTGGTTTCAAATTCCAGCTTGTATGGCATGGATATGGTCTCTTGAGAAGGTTACATGAAAACCACTCCGGGGCCAGTGCCTTCGTTAGAAGAAGCTCCGTCGAAAAACATCTTCCAAATGTAGGTGTTTGGAGGAGGTGTCCCATGATCAAACAGGGGTTGATTTTTTATTTGGAAAGGGGCTTCAGGAGCATCAGTGATCTGCAATAAACTAGACCCCAAATCAGTGTCCAATGCAAAGATGGGATGATTGGTGGGGTTTTCTTCATCACTGACAATATAGGCTAGTTGGGATTCTCTGTACAACCTCCTTTGTTCCCCTCCAAAGACCGAAATAGTAGCATATGTGAGATCCATCTGCAATGTTCCTCCAAGATTTTTAATCCAAGATCTTGATAGTAGCATGTCGAACTTGGGAGGAACGTCAGCCACTACAATGTCCATGACCACACTCTTCATTGGCAGCTGAAACAGAGATACCACCAAGTCTTTGATGACTCCAAGACATTGCACCCTCCTTGAATCAAAAGAGTACAAATCATGATAAGCCTTTGTCACTTCCAGTCCCAATTCTTCCATGACTATTTTGGGCATAAGGTTATGGGAAGCCCATGAATCCATGAGGCAGTTGTGCATCACTTTATTATGTATGTTCAAGGATGTGTAGAAAGGAGGGGATGAATCATCTCTATCTTCTACCATGGGACCTAGGATGACAACTGGCTTTTCATCTTGAAGATTTATTGAATCTGTGGAAGGCTGGGGGGGTTCGGATTGTAGCAGCTTGGAGAGGGACCTTTTGAAATCTTCATTCTTCATTAGTTCGGATAGGGGTATAGGAATTCTAATTTTCTGGATCTCATGCTCAAAACTAAAGGGGGAGAGAGACTTAGGAGCTTCCCTTACCTTGGAGACAGGTTCCTTGGCTGCTGGAGAAGCATTCTGAGCTTTCTTTCCTTTAGTAGTTGTGGCAACATCTTTAGCAGGCCTTTCTGCTATAAGGGGTTGATCCTGGCAGTCAAAAGTATCATCTTTCTTCTTTGACCGGAGATGGTATCTGTTAGGGGCTTTGTTGGCCTTCTCTCCTTTACCCAACTCATTGATTTGGACGCTCATAAGGGATTCTTCATATGCATATTGAGTCAAATGGGGAAAAGGGGAGGTGTCTTCAATGCAGTGAATTTCAGGGTCAAGTTCTTCTACCTCCTCCCCTTCCTCATGAGAGACTATGCCATTTTGGAGAGGGGTCTGAATCCTCTGATCATCTCTGTCCCTGCTCCTTTGTTCCCTTGGGGAGGCCTGTGGCACATTGTTACCAGGCCTCCTAAAACCTTTGTTATCAGTATTCTGGGGACTCCTGTACACGGGCTTCCCCTCTAATTCCCACCTTTCCATCCTAGTCGAGAGATATTTCAGCACTTTAGTTACCTCATCCATTTGGGGAGGAAGGGGAGAGGAATAGGATGAGGAGGTTTCAGCTCTCTTCCTGGGTATGTCTCTATAAGCCTTACCACTGAGTCAGTCAACAACCAATATATTAGACTCTACTTCTACGGCTGCATCCTGTATGTGTGCCAGAGTGGTGGCTCTCCTTTCCCTCAACAGAAGGAAGAAATCAGGATCAAAAGCGCTAGAATAAGTGATCTTCGTAGAGGCTTCTGAGGGCTTAATCTCCGCGGGGATTTTATTGTACATTTTGTTAAATATTTTGGAGAAGTCAGAAACAGACTCTCCTTCCTTTCTCTTCAAAGATCCAAACTCTATCATGTAATACATGAAGTCCTTTTTGTCTCCCCACTATCTCAAAAAGGAATTATCCAGAGCCTCAATCATGTTAATAGATCCAAGAGGGAAGGCCCTAAACCATTTTCTAGCCTCACCTTCAAGACTATGGACGAAAATCCTCATCCATACATTTGCATGCATGATAACATGATCGTCTGTAAAACTGTAGAAGGCTTCAAGGTGTTCTTCTTGTAGTTATGTCCCCCTCACCTGTAAACTTGGGCAGTTTCTTGAGGTAACAATCTGCTAGAAGGGAATTGAGAGGCTGAGGTAACACAAGGGGAGCATACCTAGTGGCTATAATAGCATCCATTCTAGTCATAGGGGGATTTTCTCCTGCCATAGGGATATTAGGTGGAGGAGAAATCAGAGGGGAAGGAGTTCAAAAAGGGGATACTGGGAATGAGCTTCCAGGAAACAATGGGGGATTTAGGGAGAAGGCTAACGGGCTTGAGTTAGCAGATGCTTCTCTCTGTGCAGAAGTGGAAATAGTAACAAGAGGAGGAGTGGTAAATATAGAAGTGGGGAAGTCTCCTGTGGTCCTAGGTCCATGCCAAGGTAGAGCTTCAGGGGAAAGGGAAGTGACAAAGATTTCTCCCTCCAATCCCAGACCGGGAGGGGAAAACTCAGCAGGAACACTCCTGAAATTCAGGAAATGGGATACATCAGAAAAAGGTCTGCTAGGAAACTGAGGAGAAGAAAATGGAGTTTCTACAGAAGGAGATGGCGGATTACCTGGTTCGATGGTGGAAATTTCTCCTTCAAAGGCCTTTCCTTTTCTAAAAATCACCTTCGGATTAGCTACAGGTGTAACTAGAGGCAGTTGTGGATGGGACCATGTATGTCTGCCTCTGGAAGCCACAACTAAAACAATGAGTTCTCCCCAGTGGAGTCATCACAATGGAGTCTCTAGGTGAACAGTAGCAATATTCAAAACCTCTGATGCCTGATGCACCTTCAGAATCAGAGGCTCAATGTCGTTCAATCTCGGGGAAAATTTTCAACTTTGTCCCCGGCAACAGCACCGAAAATGTTGGCATTGGAAATCACTCCTGGATTGCAGCAGGAGCAGAGCCTAACACCCATCATTTTATGTCACGAATAATTTAATGGGGTGATCGAATCGATAGAGGCTCAAGAAGATATCGCTCTAACTCAGAAAACCGAGCTTGGTATCTAGAAAAACAAAGGAAGTCTTGATCTAACTTCAGTCAGTGAGTTGATAATAAAATGAGTATATGGAAGACTTAGCGAGATGAGTGAACAAGACTGCTTTGGGCATCAGGCCTTTCAACATCTTGAGGAGGAAAAACTCAGAATACAAGATCCTCTTGGTTCAGAGTTTCGGGGAACTGAAAGGTGACTTGACTGGATCTTCCAATTCCAAATCATTCGCCATTGAGAAAACACAAGAACTTATTAGAAACGATACAACTATTACAGTGATCCAACATACATCTTCCTATAACAGTTGCAACTCGATTGGATCCTCCAATTCCGAGTTTTTCTAACACAGTGTACACAGAGAGATGGAAAAAGGCTGACATTCATAAGGCAAGAAGTCTCAAGTGTCAATACATAACCAGAGAAACCAGTGCTTCAACAAAACTTTACAATCGGGAGCCTAGCTCAACCATCGATACCTTCAAAAATACAAAAACTGAGTACATATACTCAGAAAAATTCATCCAATAGAGGCGTGCTCGGACCTCCAAGGCGTGGCGTCCCTTCAGTCAAATTCAGATGGAAATCCTCCATCAGACGTCACCTTAGCTTTGCATGGCCTTTGCAGGGGAGGTGGCTGAAACATTAAAGTTCAACCTATCGTGTGTAGGTTCTTTGGTCAGACAAGAACATCAGATCGACATGGGATTTTCAGATCAATCTGCACACCGAACGATCTTGGGCAGACCACCTGCCAGAACCTCCATGCCTCACATTTAATGAGTGAGTCAAGGTTTCAACTACCTCCATCCACCTTCATTCATTTTTAGCGAGGACCAAGATCAAGGTCGAGCTGAACTGGTCCCTGGAGAATGCGGTGATCCCTTCTGCAGCTAAACCCGACGCTTCGGCCCTTTGCACAATTCTTTCTATCGCCCCCAAGTGACCACGAGCTGTGACCCTGTGCCTATCTCCAAAGGCACTTTTGGCATTTTGTGTTTCGTGGATGGGAGGAGGCCGCTCCTTGTGCCTCAAAGCTACGAAGGGAAAAGTGGTGATAGAGCTCGATCGTGTGCCACATTCCCCTCTTTGATGGACGGTCCTGATCATCTCAGCAAGACTGTGGGCCCGGTTCCTGAACACCTTCATCACTTTGCGTCTCGCGGCTTGGAGGATGTTGCTCCTCGTTCTTCAAAGTCATGATGCATGAAGAGGTGATAGAGCCTAATCGCGCACCACATGTCTCTCCTCGATCGAACGGCCTAGATCATTTTGGGGAGATCGCGGGCCCGACCTATGCTAAACATGGCGCAATTCCATCGGCCACAAATATCCACCGACTGATGATCTGTTCCATTGGTAGATCCTCGCCATTGAATACTGGAGCCGCTCGCCTGCTTGCATTTTCCACCTGAAATGGATTTTTCATGTGCTGCTTATTGTGCTCATGGTTGTGACCTTGGACTAGAATGCATTTGATGGGTTTTCAAACCCCATTTCTTCGCATTTTACATCAAGGGTTTGAAATCGGGGAAAAACACCCTGCTTGCAAGAATTGGTGCTAACACATGGCATATGTGTATAGATTATAGAGAGATCAACAAGATCACTATTAAATATATGTTTCTCATTCCCTTCATTGATGAATTGTTAGATAAACTACATGGAGAAATCTATTTCACAAAGTTGGATCTTCGTTCAAGGTATCATCATATTATAATGAAGGAAGAAGATATCCCAAAAACAACATTCCAAACTCATGAAGGCTATTATGAATTTTTGGTCATGCCTTTTGGCCTTACAAATGCACCTTCCACATTCCAAGGGTTGATG
>JZKD02S1597973.1:129293-153032 GCA_000966675.3 Picea glauca
ACATGTTGATCTGACGGTTCAGATTCAGTCGGGATTTCGCATATCGCGAAATCGAGGTTTTCGTTGCATTGTGTTCTTTGCATATTGAAATCCTGATCCCCGAAACTCCGATGAATCCTCCTGTCTACAAGTGGATGGTCCCGATCTCTGCTTGATTTAATGGCTGCGATCAAATCCCGATTTCGGGGTTTTCGATGTAAAGTGAATTGGACATTTCAAAGTCCCGATCCCCGAATCTCCGATGACTTATCTCCCTCGCAACTTCTGTAGATCTGACAGTTGTCGGTCTTTCAGGAAATTTGAATGGGATCCAACTGTCACTGGATCTTTGTCTTCCTTCTTCTCTGTAAACTCTTGCTGCGCGCGTCTTCTTCAATGTTGTTCCTCCTGAGATTTTACGTCCGAATCCCCAAGGGGTTTTATCCTTCTTATCCTTCCATCTCCACTGTTGCCATCAATGACAACAACCATCAACACGCATTTTTTGCTTGTTCAATATTTGCCAACAATGTTGATGATATTATTTTTGGAAGTATTGATGACAGGTTAAGCCATAAATTTGCGAAGGATATGCAGAATGAATTTGAAATTTCATTACTTGGAGAACTATCCTTCTTTCTGGGTCTTCAGATACATCAAAGCAACCAAAGAATTTTTATTTCTCAAACTAAGTATATCAGAAAATGCTAAAGAGGTTCGGAATGGAAGACTGCAAACCAGTTATCACTCCTATGAAAACCAGTTGCAAGTTGAGCAAATATGATGATTCAAAGTCTACAGACCAGAGGAAATACAGGTCAATGATTGGTGGCTTACTATATGTGACAACATCTAGACCAGATTTAATCCAGGCAGTTGGACAGGTGGCGCGATTTCAAGAGGCACCAAATGAATCACATGTATTAGAAGTGAAGAGGATTTTCAGATATCTCAAAGGAACAGAAGATTTTGGATTATGGTATCCAAAAGGAAAGGATCTATCACTTATTTCCTACACATATGTGGATTAGGCAGGTTTCATTGATGAGACGAAGCACCAGTGGAGAAACTTTCTACTTGGGTGAGTGTTTAGTATCATGGCTAAGCAAGAAACAATCATCAATATCCTTATCTACCGCTGAAGCAGAGTATATTGCAGCACCAGCATGTTGTACACAGGTTCTATGGATGAAACCAACTCTGACAGATATACATGTTGAGTATGATGAGCCCATTCCAATCTATTTTGATAATACAAGCGCCATCAGTATCTCAAAGAACCTGGTGATGCACTCTGTTGACGTCAAAAGCCTAAGGAGTCTCCAACATCAACATTTTCAACCTCCCGCGGAACTAGGAGAGAAGAAGAGGGAATATCACCCTAGGCTTAAAGCCCCATATAAGAATGTGCATTGAACTCTAAGATGATTTTACCCTAACCTATAGTCCAAGCGTGAATTCATTTGCCTTGTAATTTAACCTTTTAACAATATTTAATTTTTATGTGATTTCATGATTTCTATGTTATTTACAATTTTAACAACTTCTATGCGGAATTTATACATTTATAGTGACAAAATTAGATTTAATCAAGGAAATGCGCAAAAAAAAGAAAGAAAATGCTTTTGTTTTTATTTTAGCAAAAGGAAAAATAAATAAAGCAAAGTCAACTTAAAGCTAAGGAAGCTAATAAACTATGTTAGTTTGAAGAATATAGATAACATGATATAACCTTTTTTTATTTTCATTAGGAGTTAGGATGTGACTAAGACATAATAAAATCAAAATAGTAAAAGAACAAAAGGGTTTATATACATTAAAATAGTTAATGAGTAAAACATATTTACATATAAAACATTCATGAATTTGTTCATTTTACTTTTTAAAGCTAGGATGTAAGAATAATAAAAAAAACAAAGTTTATGTACATTAATTAAATAGTAAATGAACTTTATGAACATGAGTGTTCACAATATAAATACATTTAATTTGTCTTTTAAAGATTTTATCTAACGTTTTTTTATTTATTTTGAAATCAGAGTGTTAAATAAATAAAGATGAGGAGAAATGAGGATTTTAAATAAAAATTAGGAGATAGTGTCAAGTGAGAAAGAAATGATTTTCATTAAAAGACTTCTCATACAAATTCATAATCTTCAAAATTTGCAAGTCTCTGCGTAGACTAGGGCTAGGTATATGGTCTTTAGCCCCCCTAGACACAATGTACAATAGAAAGTCAAGCATGGAAAATAAAAATAAATCTAAGCCAAGAAGGAATGGAGCCATGGTGGAAAATCGCAAGGAGAGAAACTGCATAGTAAAACCGATTAGCGCTGACTCAAATAGAGCCTTATTACAACAAACTAAACAAGTAAATATTTACCTTATGAAGGTCAGCAAACTCATCCTCGCTTATCCTCTTCGTTTCTCCGCAAGACCCCCTGTTGCCAACGATTTCCTGAATCTCTGTTGAAGATGTAAGAAAAGAATAAAATGCACAGTCCTCACAGTACTCCTAGCATACTACTCTGAAATTTCTGCCAAAATTTCTCTCTCAAAAAATTATTTCTCTAATGATCTCTCCTTCAAAAAAAATTTGTCCTTCTAATAATTCTCTAGAATTATCTTCCACCTCTGGAAGGTTGTGCGCTTCTCCCTTTAAAGCATTGGGTGGATGGTTTCTTCAGTTATTAGTTTCCTAACTGAACTCCAACCGACCATAACACATCACTTAACGCAAAAACTAATTTATTTTTGTGCTCTCCTTAATAGTTTTATATTCATTTCCCATCGGTTGTTTTACATATGGTTGGATAAATATAATTAATTTTATGCAGATAATAGAATATAATTCTGATGGGTTTTTTTTTTAAACTAGCGAAGACACCTTGTAATGTTTAAATCACTTGTCAACCGTTTTACAGTAGATTGATCCCTTATATGGCTATATCAAACGTTCGAAACTCAATTGCAAAACTCATGTGTTTCACGTGAATTGCACCTGTTAGTCTCTAATTTTGCTTTTGATTTAGTGAGAAACCCTAATCCTAAACCCTTCCTACCTACACTTCATTATCTGCTTTCATTTGATTTTAATCATTATTTTCAGCTTGTTATGGTTTGCAATATAGTTTTTTGGATAATTTCTTTAAGTTTGGAGTTTTACAACATGGTTTTGAACGATGTGTCACTTCATATGCCTATTTAAACTTTACAAGTTCAAATTATGCTAAGTCATTAATAGCGCTACTGGAATAACAGTATTCCCATAGTGCAAATATAATCATGCCTTAATATGCGTCCGCCACCCAAATTTCGTTATGATTACATAGATTGTGGACTAAGAGTTTGCATGTGTCCCACGATGGCTCTCGAATCATTTTATGATTCAAACCATTACATGATTGAATTAATCTGTACCTGCAAAGGGCTCAATTCAAATCGTTCAATTCCCAAAAATCATTATCTAAACCTGCCACTTGTCATTCTGATTGTATTGAATTATAAGCACAGGTATTTTTCTCATAAGAATTGTTATATGTTAACAGTTCAATTTTGTAAATTCAGAATCCAATTAGTGCCTATTGTAGCACCGTGTTTCATGGTGCCTAAGAGAAGCGGGAAAGTGGTCAGATTGGAACCTGAGGGTGTCGATCTTCTTGAGGCACATCCGCAGATGCTGCAGAGATTTAGAGATTCTGGTTGGTTTGAATTCCTCACTACCTTCCAAGTTCATGACGAATAGGTCTCTTTGGTGTTTGCATAGAACTTCGATGGTTACGAAGTGGACATCAGGAAATTGCTAATGTTGGTGAAAGAACAAACAATTTCCAAGGCTTGCAGGTTGGTGGTCGAAGGAGAACGATCGTGGAAGAAAGAGCATGTAGTTACAGAATTCGTCAATAAGTTTTTGTTGCCAGACAAACAAAACCCGGATTGAAGAAAAGCAATCCCTCTCAATTGGATCAGACAGGAATGACACACTGCTCTGATCATTATCCACAGGTATATCACCTACGAAGGAAGATTCTCATTGATTTATATCTATCACATTAGGTTATTAATGCATCTAAATGGTGATTATCCTTTAAATTTTCCTTATTTTCTCTTCAAAATCCTGGAAAAAATGTCAAAAAGAGTGCAGTCACACTCCTCCAATGCAAAGAGTAGCCTATTTCATCAGGTTTTAATTAAGAATCTAGTCATGTTTTCCCTAATAGAAATACAAAAACCTTGGATATGGCTCATGCAATCCCTAAATCCTGACCCACAGTCCAGCAAACAGAAGAAAGGAAAAAGGAAAAGGGATGTTACACAGGAGCCAAGAATTCCAGTTGATGAAACCCCTGTTAAATAAGAATTGCCTGCCTTCAGGGTAACGAGGACCAACAGAGGTAAGAGACCCAAATGGGAAACAGAAAATCAAATGCTTCCTGAGGTAGATTTAAAAATAGAAGAAGACTCTGATGAAGATTATAATGTTACACTCTCAACCAAGCATAAAGCACCAGCAACCAGTAAGAATAATGCTGCAGTTAAAAGAAAAAAGAAGAAATGTGTGTTTTTGCCTCAACACCCTAGGAGGAACTCTACAAGAGTCACCAACAAGTACAGGCTAAGGCCCAAAGCCATGTTCGATTCCTCAATCAAAAGAGAAGATTTCATAGTGATAGAAGACCATTCTGAAGATGCTAAAGCAGATATCAAACAAAACACAGGAAAGTCCCCATGTTATCAGACTAATCGGTAGGTGTGGACACTAACAGATCTCCCTAGATCCACCTGGATCTAGAACAAAACATGACATGACATGACTCTTTCCCTAATTTACGACCATTGAATTAGCTAGTAAGGAGGAACAAGTAACATACCTTTGTATCGCTTCCTTAAGTCTTTGTTGCTCTCACTTCGCTCCGGTGCTCTTGTGAGGTCAAGACCAAGACAACACAAACCAACCAAAGTGAAGATAGCAAAATGTATTCAATCATCAACTTATGCATATGATCAAGGAATTACACAATAAAGTAAGAGTGACTTTATGGGAAAAGGACATGCCATTGTATCATATTAATTGAAAGTAGAAGATACAACCTGATCACCTTGATGTCGCAAGATTCCTTTCGGTGACTCTTGGTTCCAACACACACACTTGCTCTATCCTTGCATGAAGAAGATCCAATTCCTCTTGATAGACCTACTAGAGTCTCCAAGCTTATGTTCAAGTAGTGTTATTCACACAATTCCTTTACCAATTCTTCAATTAATCTTCCTTAACCTTTTCCATGAGAGTCCTTTAAATATATAGGAGAGGGTGAGATGATTACATGGATGAGAATGATCCCACCAAATCAGGGAAGCCAGTAAAATGACAACCATATGAATGGAAACCTATTTTCTAGAAGACTCCCTTCTATAACCCTCGAGACTTCTTCTCTTTTCCAAGTTCAAAAAAAAGTTCGCACCCTATGTATAGAGCAACTTGCGAGAAGTTCGCACCCTAGATGAAGGTGGCCTGCAAGAATGGGCCATTCTCGCACCCTAGGCCATATGTAGCCTGTGAACTCACTTTGAAAATATGTTTTCTGGAAGGAGATAAATGCCACATTTCTCAGGAGAATGTTCTTGTTGGGAACCTGAGTACACCATTGTTAATACATCACCAAGATGACCAAAATCATGTGTAACAGAATTCCCCCCAAAGTATGAGGCTGGAATCAGTGACAGCTGAAATACTTTGTAAACTATGTGTGTGTGTCGGAAACCAGGAGCGCACCTAATCGGAAACCTGCAAACAACCAAGCATCTGCAGAATATCATACTAGTTCTGAGGTAGGCATTCCCATACTCAAATCATGGACAGATGACATTATAGACATAGGTCATGGCCACCAATCATACACCGTGGATCCATGTTGTCAAAATATCGCATAGCCACCAAGAATACACTGTGGATCCATGCAAGAAGAGTCAAATTAAGACGACATGGCCACGATACATACAAAGTGGATCTATGTGTCAGCAAATTATACATATTCCATCGCAACCTGGATCAAAGAGATGAGATCCAGGGTCTTCAATCTCGTCACCTAAAAGTACGAATCCAACCATGTGATTACATGTACTGAAGTCGAACATGGTAGAAACCACTTGATTACCGGTCATTGATGAAACCGTTAACAAGTGCGAGGGAAATCACCATTAATGTCAATGACTCCCAAGGTACACTAGTACAATCCACCGAATGTGAATAAATGAGTTGAGGTCAAACATTCGACGAAATCTCCCGATCAGGGGTCCATGATGAAAACCCACTATCGAAAGCGAGGAAACATGCCATTAAGGCATGCAAGTTCCAAGGTACCAAATAATTTCTAAGTCTTGTTTCCGGATAATGAACTGGAGTCGACGGAACAAAACTCGTCACAAGAGGTCCTTGATGTATCCCCCATCAATGACACGAAATGAGTAACAGATTTTGAAGGCAGAATAGAGTATGATGTAAGTTGAACTGGACACAGGGAAGGCTGACACGAAGAGAATGGACAACTGTAGATGGCCGACTCAATTTCGGATGAATTTCTCTTGAACATATGAAGGACACGGCCAATGATTTGGCATCACTGACTAAGAGATGACTCAGGATATGACCTTGTAGCAAATCGAATGAGAGACAAATGGATTTCTCAAACTGGCTTCAGATAATGAATAAGGGGGTGTCATGTTCAAGAGCGACACTTACTGCCAATAATATGAATACAAAAACACATCCCTTTCCCAAATTTTCCCCCACCATTTCTAGCGAGTACCTCTTTATTTTTACGCAAGATTGAGGAGGATAACATATTCTTGTTGATGTAAGCTCATCCTTCGGATTATGTTTAACGAACCCTAGGAAGGAGTGGTTCGGTCCCATTACGGGTCTTTCGATGCTTGTTTAACGAGTCCAAAGATAGAAAACTCGAAGGTTTTTCATGATTATAGAGTCTGGAAAAACACTCAAAAGAGAACTCTCTCAGTTCCTTTTTCGTAAAATAGTCTGATGAGATCGAAAAAGAGATAAATTATCGCCCAATATATGCTTTCTTCAAATACTTTAACGAGCGTGAAAATAGGAAGGTCGCTCGACAATATTTTCATGTTTAGAGAGTCTGAAAAGAGCTTAAAGAGAACTCCAGGGGGTTCCTTTTTCGTATAACCGTTTTGAGCCTGAAAAAGTGATAAAAGTGTGCTCAATTACGTTCTCATGTATTTTCGAGTGTGAGAACGAACAAAGACTGAGCTCGAGGTTTTGTGCAAAAAATCATAAAAAAACAACTTAAACATGCGATGAAAAAGAGAAAAAAATGGTATCCCTGTGTATAGACATCGAAGTCGTTATGTCTGCAAAAAGTTGCACTCATAGGGGTATTAGGCATTAGGTTTAATAAATAAAACAATTATAAAAACCAACAAAAATGGTAAAAGTAAATATAAGTGGGTAAAAGTTCTTTTTACCATAGTCATTGTAACTTTGCCAAGATTTTAGCCCTTGAATTTCGGCACTCGATTGCGGAAGGTACGAACAACCATTTGGCGAACCGTCTCCAGCAGTGAGGTAAGCTCCTTGTCTTCTATCTTTTCATGGTTCAATTTTTAATTTTCATTGGTAAATTTCAAGTTTTTGAGCTTGTTTTAGGGCTCAAATTTGCGATCAGGCATTCTCGCAGGCTAGCCACACGGGACCTGCGAGAATGCATGATTCTTGTAGGTGGACCCAAAGGCACCTACGAGAACCTTGCACTGTGCCAAAGGGGCACCTGCGAGAACTACAAAGTGAAAAATTTCTTTAATGTTTGCTCCATGAAAAATGTACCAAGTCTTGAAGAGAGTTGTTGAACTTTTTCTTATGTGTCTTATGTAGGCATTTGGCTGTCACCATGGTTCTGGAATGGCGTGAAAGAGAGCATGAAGAAGATGATGCTATTGTCGGGAATAACCCGAGCACCGTTGCTATTTTGCGAGACTGTGGTCTCCTGAAATTCTTTTGGATCCCGGGTACGAGGGCCCAAGTCAGGTTGTTGGAGTACCTCATTCATATGTGGGATGTGGACCAACAAGTATTCCACGTAGGGGTCCACACATTTTCCTTGGATATCAAGGACGTTTATTTCTTGACAGGACTATCATGGTGTGGGCACCATGCTAGCTTGACTGGTATCCAAGGTGGTGGAATGCCTATGAGTGAATACTGTCATTTGTACTGTGTTTCAGAGGCGGAAAGAAGCAAAGGAAAAGTGGCCATTTGGGGGGTGCAGGATTTGACCCTTCACACTATTTTGTTCACCATTGCTCATATGGCTAGGAGCGCTACTCCACACATGGCTCTCCAGAGATACTTTCAGTATGCCATAAAGTGTACTGAGCCTCGGGTTTTTAACTGGTCAAACGCAATGCTTCATAGCGTGAAGAGGTAGTTGACCAAATGCAGGAGAGGTGACCTAAAGAAATTCGGGTACGGGTCATTGTTGGTGTCCTTCTTTCTTGAGAGAGTTCCCTTGTTGAGCTTGCAGGTTGAGTGGGGTTTACCGGCTCCAGAGGATCCGAGAATGTTGAGGTGGTGTAACCTCATGGCCCGGCATGTAGCTGGACCAATCATCAAATATAATGATTCCTTCTTTGAATGGTTGCGACCACAGATGTTGATGGTTGATGAATATGCCTATGTCGGGTTGGACTTCTGAGGGGATCCGGACTTGGCCCTGCCCAAGGGCGCTTAGTGGGGGGATCTCGGTAAGAAGTACACATTTTTTACTTTTTAAATGTTTTTGTGAATTTTATCATATGAAAATGTTTTTATGTTTGTCCAAGGTCTAATTATGAAAATTCTTTTTGATGACATAGACGTGGGGCCTTATCGACCTCCGGGTACTTCTCCTATTCAACAATGAGGAGAGGTGGATCTAGTGCCATGATGGGATGTTGAAGATTATGAGGCAGTGGAACAAAACTTAGAGGGTTTGACTGCAGACATTCCAGACATGCCTCTTGGAGAGGTCCCGCGACGTTATCTGCGTCATACCGTGGGGGTGTCAGAGTCTGTTGGTTGACTACTTCGTAGGGTTGCCTAGGAAGTCGTGTGTTACCATGAATGTCATCCATGACGTCACTTTGTAGAAGCTATGAGCTTCAGATTTTGAAATTTTGGTCCTTCGACAGAACGTTTTTGTAAAAAACTTTTTGATCGTTATATATACATATGGCTTCTACTGGTTTATCTTGTGTTGTGTGATACTTGTGATGTGATTGATTTATAAATGACCCAAATGTCTGTCTAATACATAGTTCGCTAATGCATCATTTAATGTATTTAGACATCTAGGAATATGTTGATACTCAATATAATCAAAATAATATTCCAAGAGGCGAATTCGTAAATATACTCGTAACAAAGTAGGACTTTGAATAGCATAGAAATTACTTAACTATAGTACTATGAGCTGCGAATTGAGTCACACAACCAAGCAATGGATACTGAGCGAGATAGCATCAATCAAAAATTTGATAACGACACTATACTCTGCAATATTGTTGGTCGCACGGCCGAGGCACACACCTCATAGAGTGATAAGTTCGTTTGTAAGGGCATAGATTGCCCACGCAGTAGAAGCAAGGTTCTAAGTACTATGTCTAGCGCCATCAGCGAAGCTAATGTGGGGTAGTGAAGACTCCGACATCTGAAAATCAAACACAACGTCACATAAGGGTAGATACCAGATAATGAAAAATCATACTACAGTAACACACAAGAAGTATGATACAATAAAATACAAGTACTTGTGCACAGGTGATCTTATGTGTAGTACTTCTTTAAGTACAACCCATTTATGGGTTCACTCAAAGGGATACCGTTGTAGTCTAATAACTCGTAAGCTCCTTTCTCCAAAACTCGTCTAACGATATAAGGACCTCGCCACATGGCTTCGAATTTTCCATCCCCTAGCATATCTCGATCTTGTTCGTAGAGGAGAACCAGATCTCCTTCAGAGAAAACGCGAGGCTTGACATGTTTATATTGGGCCTTCACATGTTTCTTATGGGATTCTATGACTAGGGTAGTATCGCGTCGAGTTTCGTCTAATCGCATGAGATACAATAGACGTTCTTCCTTGGCAGAAGTGTTTGGTAGGAGTTCGACAGCTATTTTTAAGGAGGGTATCTCACATTCAATCGGAAGGATGGCTTCCAGACCATAGACTAACCGGAAAGGTGTAAACCCAGTAGAAGACTTAACGGATGTCCGGTAATCCCACAATGTTGAAAACAACATTCTGTGCCAACTTGTTTTGTGAATCCCTATCATTCGTCGAAGCATGGTTATGAGAACTTTATTAATCGCTTCGACTTGGTTGTTGGCTTGTGGGTAATAGGGCGTTGAGTTTTCATGGCGAAGACCCAACTTTTCAGTGATTTCGGACATCATGAAGTTTCTAAAGTGGCTACCGTGATCGGTGATGATAGCCTGAGGAACACCAAAACGAGCTATGATGTGATTGAAAATGAATAATGCTATGGTATTTCCAGTATTGTCAAATGTCGGCATCGCCTCGGCCCATTTCGTAAAATAATCTACAGCTACAATAATGTATCTATGCCCCCTGGACGAGTGGGGGTGACATGTCATGAAATCGATGCCCCATTTCACAAAGGGACCAACAGAGACCACAGGGTGAATTGGAGCGGGATGTGACCGTATCTTATGATTATAGGTCTGGCAAGCATGACATTTTTGGACGACGATGATGCAATCGTTAAATAAAGAAGGCCAAAAATACCCTCCTCGTAAGATCTTCTAGGCAGCAGCATACCAGGACATATGATGCAGTTGAATGTGAGGCAGCGTCGAAAAATTGAGTCAATCCCACGACAATAAAGAATATCCCTGAGGATAATATATTGACGGCCTTGGTAGCGTATTTTATGCTAGTCAGTGCTGGACAAATTGGGCCAGAAATTCTGGGTTTGGAGATATATGATGATATCGTTGTACCAAAGATCATCAAAACTAGTTAGGAAAAGGGATTCATCAGGTAACGAATCGACTGCTACATTTTCCGTTTCGGAGTAGGGAAAGTCGCATATCAACTCAGAAAACACTAAGTACTTCTTGGACTTAGCTCGTTTGAATTCCAAGTCAAACTCTTGGAGTATCACGATCCATTTGGAGTATTTTCCCCCTAGCAATTGACGTGTGAGAATGTGTTGCATAGGGTTGCAGTTAGAAATTACCGTAGTCTTGTGAGAGAGGATATAGTGTCGGAAACGTTGAATTGCTTGGACGACTGCCAAGGCCAGTTTTTCGACATGTAAATACTTGGTTTCAGTAGGCATTAGACTACGACTCAAGTAATAGATAACATGTTCATCATGAGAATCATCCTCTTGGACGAGAACCATAGCGATGGTGTGATCTGAGGCTGCGAGGTAGAGGAAATAATCGCGACTGTAATCGGGGTGGAAGAGAAGCGAAGCACATGTTAGGGACAGTTTCAAAGCTTCGAAGGCTTTGTTTGCGATGGTATCCCATACAAACTTAGACCCCTTTTTGAGTAGTCGCATAAATCCAAGAGTTATCTTGGCATAGTTTGGGATGAAACAATGAAGAAAGTTTTCTTTCCCTTGCAAACTTTGTAACTGGCGAAGTGTAGAAGGAGGAGGGAGATTGAGAATTTCCTCGATCTTTAAAGGATCTACCCTGATCCCTTGATGTGAGACAATAAAGCCTAGAAGTCGGTTGGATTCTACACAGAAAATGAATTTGTGAGGATTCCAACGTATGTGGTAAAACTGACAGCAGAGGAAAATGGCTCGGAGCTGAATTGGATGATTGACCCGGCGCATGGAATGAGCGGGTAAGTCATCAAGATATGGTTGCACGATGTGCTTGATATTATGGAAGGCATAAGACATAGCATGCTGAAAAGTTGCGCCAGCGTTCTTGAGACCGAAAGGAAGTTTCCGATAGGAGAAAGTTCCCTAAGGAAAAATAAAAGCAGTCTTGTGTTGATCCTCGGGAACAATATTGATTTGATTATATCTAGAGAAACCATCCAGCAGAGAGAATATTTCGCTTCCGGTACAATCATCGACAATCTGATCGATGAAGGGGGTAGGAAAGTTGTCTTTAGGACAAGCTTTGTTAATATCCCTATAATCAATGCATACGCGGATTGTGCCTTGTTTCTTGTCGATCGGGACAAGATTGGAAACCCAGACAGTGAGGGCCACCGGGTAAATAAAGATGGCTTTGAGAAGTTTCTTGACTTCAAGTTTGATAGCAGTCGCTTTACGTGGGTGAACTGGATGAAGGTGTTGTCGGATAGGTTTAGCATATGGGTATGTCTTGATCTCATGGATCACAATGTCGGGGTCGATACTCATCATTTCTTCATAACTCCAGGGGAAGACGTCATGAAATTCTTTGAAAAGTGACTTGTAGGTGACAATTTCATCAGGGAAACAAAAAGCTCTGATATGCACATTTTCGACAATTCCAGGTTTGATGGATATGTCGAGGGGAATAGTGGGTGAGATATTTCTTAAGTTCCCTTTGGAAAACACATCGTGTGTGGACTCAAGAACGGTTGAAATGACGACAACGGTTGACGGAGTCGAGATCTGTTGGTAGCTCTCGATGGTGTGTTGTTCCAAGAAGAGGATGGAACGGTGATGTCCATTGATCCAAGGGGTGTCTTCCATGACAGACATAATCATCTTGTCCATGGGAAAAATGATGTGGAAAGGATCTGGAGATAACTCACCAAGAGAGGGGGTATAAGGGGTTGTCGATTGAATGACCTGATAGGAAGATTTGACCGGACTCAAAGGAATTATGTCGTCGTAATGAAGATGATCGCCAAGGTCAGGTGCCATCTATGGGTTGTGAGACTCAGGGGTTCTGTGAATCGAGGTGGAGATCATGTTGATTGAAGTGACAGATGAGTGTGAAACATCAGGTGGTGGAATTGGGAAGGTACCCATTAACGAAGAGTCTTTGAAAAGACCTACACCGACGTTCTCGTAACCCGGTGGGGTTTTAGCGATGAACGGTATGTTGCCAGTATGCGTATCCGAGTTAAAGAAGGCTAATTGGTCTATGGTGATTACCTTTCCTTGATGTGGTAAATGTACAACACGAAAAAGTGTCGACACAACTACGCACATGGAATCAATCCAGCTATGTCCAAGAAAAAGATTGTAATCGAAAGGAGCGTCAAAGACTTCCACTTCGACTTGGACCATTTTTCCTTCTAGAATGATTGGCAACGAAGGAAGGACACCGTAAGGCTTAAAACTGGAGCCATTGAAGGATTTGAGTGTTTTATGGGATTCAGTCAAAGAGGGAGAGTCGATGGATTTCCAGCAGGTAACAGACATGACACACATCGAGGCACCCTTGTCGATAACGGTTCTACAAATGTTTTTGTTAGAGACAATCACTTGGATTTGGAATGCGAGTGAGGGTGTAACCTTGGAATGTTATCTTCCAAGTCAAAAATTATTAAATTCGTATCTATCAGGTCGATTCCACCGATATCTTTCAACAGTGCCTTTCGTTGTGTGGGACAACTTTGAAGGACTTTGAGGGCTGACATCGCAGAAGGTGCTTGGGCGAGATCTTCAACAATGTTGTAGTTCTGGGCAGCACAAGCATGAGAATTGAAAGCCAATTTTTGAACGACGCCCTTTGGAGGGGGGTGAAGAACTGTGTCAAGGCTCGGTTGTTCGAAATGAAGAGGATCGTTGGTAGGTGGAGTTGTGGGAGATGGTTGGACCAATGAAGGAGGTATATCATCAACCTTCTCTTTAGAGGGAGAAAAATCTTTGGCTCAAGTGGTAAGTGCGATGTCATTCTTCTTTGAATCGTCAGTACACATTAATACATAGGATGTAGTGGAAGGGGAAGGTTGGTCATGAATGACCAATTGGGCTTGTTGTTGAGAGGGGAAGGGTTGGGACAAAATGGTCGAAGTGGGTGGTTTCGAGGCCCCTTGAAGGAACTTAGTAACCTCAGTGCGTCATGGACAATCCTTCGTGTAGTGATCATCACCACAGATAAGACAAGGGTATCAGGGTTTGCGCTTATCCCTATTGTCAATAGGTGGAGTTTTGGTTTTCTCTGCTTGCGAAGTATTTTTTTCCTCCTTATTCTTACCCTTTCCCTTTCTGGATTTTTTTTTACCGGTTGGGGTAGATTGAACCGCATTTACCTTAGAAGTCTTGCCGGTGGGAGGGGTAGGAGATGGAGCATTTTGAACATTAGAAGAAGCAGGTTTGGGGTTGTTGCTCGAGGTGGAATGTGGTTGGGCATGGAAAGTGCCAATCACACCGTCGACTACATGAGAAGTAGTTGGAGTAGTTGAAGTGGTGAAAGTGAAAGGACGAGGTGCATCAGGGAGTAAGTCATAAAGAGTACCCATTTGTGAGTAAACAAGGTCAAGGTATTGAGCACGACTTATGGCCTGTTCTTCCATGACAACTCCACCCATGGTGATGTCATGACTGATGTCGTTCACAAATGATTTTGTGAACCACTCTACTAGCAACTCATCGGGAAGTTCGAGTTTGATGAGACGTCGTCTCCATCGCCACTCATGAATGTGATCGGATATATGAGTGGCTTTTTTTTGTTTGAAAGAACTCAAAATCTCAGTCCCCGTTTCATAACGGATCGGTAACTGGTAGTGGGTGAGGAAATCCATAGCTAGGGTGTTGAAGTCAGTGAAGAAACCTCGTGGTAAGTCTATATACCACTTCGCGAAAGAACCTGTGAGAGTTCTTTGAAAAAGACGTAAACGAATAAAGTCATCCATCAAGGAGTTGGATGAGCACCAGAGGTGAAAAGTCATCACGTGATTGTTTGGGTCCTCTCCCGCTTTGCCATCAAATTTAGGGATGTCAGATGGTAACTTAGCTGGTATAGCGGGCCATTGGGGAGAATGAAAGATTGGATCATTTAAAATCCTCGACAGATCCAGGAGGTCCAAAGTGGCCAAGAAGGGTAATTGTCTATTCACATGCGGGTACTGGTGGCTTTGGGGAGGGAGTCTTGTCGGCAAACCAGTGGGACCATAAGCAGTCTGCATATAATGTGAAGACCTAAGCAGATTCGGTGGTTGTTGTGGAGGAAAGTAGCTCATGGGATTATATCCTTGAACAGGGACGTGAGTTTGAGCATTCGAGCCCCAAATAGGATTGGACGTACCTGGATATGGTTGGCCTATACCAGGGGGTATAATGGATGTCGTTGGAAGATGTTGCCCCCCAATCGATTGAGGATTATGTTGTATCAGATGGTTCCAATACTGGGCCAAGGATGGAGGTATGTTTTGTCCATAGGGTGGGGTCGGTGGGGGTTGTCCTCCAATCGGGGGTTCAGTTCCAATTGGGGGTTGTGTTCCAATTGGAATTTGTGTTCTCCCTATAAGGGGGGGTTGAGTCAAACCTCGGTGAAATTGTCCACCAATAGGAATCTGGTAATTTGGTGTGAACGGCGGAATTGTGCCACTAGGATTAGTGTCGCCGATAGAGGATGAAAAAGTTCCTCCGAAAGGGGGTTGAGGAAGTGTCAGAATGAAGCCGGGAAGAGAGTGTCCAGAAGAAGAGGGACCACCAGGAGTTTTGTACGGGGTTTTCGTAAGAGTGGGAATAGAAGCATTCAACGCACGGTATCTGGGTGGAAGTGTCGGGGTGACACTAGGCGAGAGCGTTGTGCCAATGGGGGCTTGACTAGCCTCTATAATCCCGGTGTGAATACTCGTAGTATCTGTCTAATGGACCATTTATAAAGGGAGGGTCAAGATTTGGTCATCTTGTGGAGCTTCTATACCTGGAAAATAATAAGCAGTAGTAAAAGGTACTGCATCTGGGTTAGAGGTTTCGGGGAATGCAGGTGAGACGGTGATTTCAACACTTTCTCCTGAGCCAAAGAGATCCCGTCTAAAAAATCGAGTAAACCAAAAAGGATCTTGGCCCTCAGGTCCTGGAAAAGGTCCAATTGGTGATCCAGAAGACAAAACAACTAAGTCTCCGAAATAATTCACTCGCATAATACATCTCTTAGAATCGGGGTGAAGTCGAAAGTCCTCTCGAGAATTGGTAATTCAGAACCATTCTAGAGAGTCAATTCTTTCCACTTGTGCAGTGGTGACGTCTTGGACTTCACTCTATTGAGGAGATCCCTTTGGTGAGCTTGTAGGCAGGGGTTGAGAACCTTCCAGATTTTCTAGAGGTAAGCCCTGCATTCTACATGAACAACGTGGAGGGTCTATTGTGAACGAGTTACAAACTTACGAAGAAAATCATGTGGTCAACTTGGGTAAACAAACAGCATGCACTAGTAAATAGAATCTAGGAAACAATACCAAGCAAACAAGACCTTCTAATTCCAAAGTCACTAGTTGGTGATAAAATCCAATGTCGCAACAATGAGACAAGAAGGGGCTGGGCTAGGTTGGAAAAGTTACATTGACGACCTGCTTAACGGAATTACACCCTAGTGCAAGCTCCCACACATAATCATGGGTATACCCTCCAAGGAGCCCGAGTAAGTTTGGCCAACGTCGATTCCAGGTACCATGAAGACTTGCCCCTTCACATTCACCTTGTGTAAGATCCTAAGAAGATAGGCCACTAAGGTTACCACTGACAAAAATAAAGCCTGGGGGGACAATCGATAGTCCGATCCACATGCAAGGGCAAGGTATCTAGCCCAAAATCATCTCGAGAGGCTTCCACTCATCATTGTGGGTATACCTCCAAGTGACCCTCGTAATACGTGCAATCTCTACACTGATATCAACGAAGCAGGGTGAGTAACTCTGTCAATATCAATGCGACCTCGGGTTTGACCCTTGTGTGAGAAGGGCTTCCCGAGACAAAATGTTGTAAATGGAATTTGACACTCCTTAACACAAGATGCTATTGTGTGTTTTGTTCTTTGGAGAGTGTATCTCTTTTCCTATTCCAAATCTCTAGCCTAGCTAATTGTTGGTGTAATAGAGTCCTAGAAAAGAGTTACTAGTTAAATTTTAAAATTGCGCAATATTATTAAGGGTTGTTGTTACTCAAAGGAAACGGAGATGAAACCAATGTTGTGTGAGACTCTGACCCAACAATGCAAAGATAGGAATGAAAGATATCAATTTCCATTCGATGAATCCTATGTACAGGAGGAAAAGAGAAGTTTTCCGGAACAATCTTGAACTACGATATGCAATCTTCTTTAAAATGCAATCTTCAACGGATCACGTAACAATGACAATTCTCTATTTGTTCTATTTCAACAATTGATTTCCGATATTTTCAAAATGAAAATGCTTTCAAAAATAAAAATGTTTTTTACTTTTCAAAAAGAACCACCATGGTGGTGAAACTAAGGAAAACCAATAACTAACGAATAAGAAATAAACAAAACCCAAACTGATCTTTCAATGAAGACAAAAATGACAAGTAGACAAGACTAGTCTTTTCAATTGCATGAGAACAATGATTTTCCAAATAATGAGAAAGTGAGAAAGACAAACAATCCCAACTTTCAAACCGATCACCGGCTCCGAACCAAACAAGTACTCTGATTCCAGGATCAGAGATTATATCCTTGCTAAGAAAAGTCAAGAGATGAGAGTTGAGAAAAAGATGGACAAGAAGAGCCTTTGATTTATGAAGACTGATTGTGCACAAAATTCAAAGTCAAGAAACAATCAACTAGTGGTCCAAGAAGTTCTTTTCAACCACCTATACAGATCTGGGCATCTGAGCATACCAAAACCTTAAATCCAAAAATTTTTAAAAATGGGTTCGCAGGCTATCAGTAATGTATAGTGCGAGAATGGAGAATTCTCGTAGGCTGGTTACAAGCAGGGTGCGAGAACCTTGCACTGGACTAAAAGGTAGGGTGCGAACTCAAGGGGTTCTCGTAGGCCACTAAGGGGTTCAGTGCGAGAAGGCCTAAAACTAGGAAAAATATTGGAAAAAGAAGAAAAATTTGAAGGGACTTCTGGACCCAGGGAGTCTGTCAGAGTTTCCTGAAGACTCAGAGATTGATAGAAATGAAGAAAGGTAAGGAAAGAGTAAATGGCCAAGGAAAAACACCAAAAACCACTAAAAAATGGGTTGTTTCCCTAGTGGAGTCGCCAATTTTGTTATCGGACTAATCGGTAGGTGTGGACACTAACAGATCTCCCTAGATCCACCTGGATATAGAACAAAACATGATAGGACATGACTCTTTCCCTAAGTTACGACCATTGAATTAGCTAGTAAGGAGGAACAAGTGACATACCTTTGTATCACTTCCTTAAGTCTCTGTTGCTCCCGCTTCGCTCTGGTGCTCTCGTGAGGTCAAGACCAAGACAACACAAACCAACCAAAGTGAATATAGCAAAATGTATTCAATCGTCAACTTATGCATATGATCAAGGAATTACACAATAAAGTAAGAGTGACTTTATGGGAAAAGGACATGCCATTGTATCATATTAATTGAAAGTAGAAGATACAACCTGATCTCCTTGATGTCGCAAGCTTCCTTTCGGTGACTCTTAGTTCCAACACACACACTTGCTCTGTCCTTGCATGAAGAAGATCCAATTCCTTTTGATAGACCTACTAGAGTCTCCAAGCTTTTGTTCAAGCAGGGTTCTTCACACAATTCCTTTACCAATTCTTCAATTAATCTTGCTTAACATTTTCCATGAGAGTCCTTTCAATATATAGGAGAGGGTGAAATGGTTACATGGATGCGAATGATCCCACCAAATCAGGGAAGCCAGTAAAATGACAACCATACGAATGCCAACCTATTTTCTAGAAGATTCCCTTCTAGAACCCTCGAGACTTCTTCTCTTTTCCAAGTTCAAAAACAAGTTCGCACCCTATGTATAGAGAAACCTGCGAGAAGTTCGCACCTTGGATGAAGGTGGCCTGCGAGAATGGGCCATTCTCGCACCCTAGGCCATATGTAGCCTGCGAACTCACTTTGAAAATATGTTTTCTGGAAGGAGATAAATGCCACTTTTCTCAGGAGAAAGTTCTTGTTGGGAACCTGAGTACACCATTGTTAATACATCACCAAGATGACCAAAATCATGTGTAACACCCCAGTACATAAAGAACCAGCAAAATAAGGTAAGCAAATTGTTCCATTCTCTACAGGACCTGTAACAAGAGCTGCTACCAAATTATCAAGAGCTAAAGCATCTGCCAAAGGTATAACTAGAGTTCCTGAAACTAAAGAAAGTAATCTTGTAGATTCAGACCATATATCAGACATGCCTAAAGCCATGGAATCATCTAGTTCATATGAAGAGCACAACTCAGGATTGGTTTCTAAGTACCAAATTAAGATGAAAGAACCTCAGGTTGCCATAGATTTGGATGAGCTTGCACTTGTCGAAGAGTTCCCTGAGTTCAGGGTTAAAGTCAGAACTGATAAAGAAAAGATCAGAGAGCTCCAGAAAACAGTGGAATAGTTGAATAAAGAGAAGGCTCATGTAGAGCAATGTATTTCTAAGCAGCAAGAAAAGATGAACACAATAGAAAGAAGAAAAAACAGAAATCAAATAAAGGAAATACTTTGTTTTTCCTGTTGTAGTCCTTATATTCAAAAGAAGTTTCTGAAAATATGGAGATGAATTTGTTAAAACCAAAAGAGATTTTTGTTGGAAACATGCCCCTTCACAAAACCCTCTCTTGGTTTTTACACAACTATCACATTTTAATAGATTCAGATATATCTTTGAGGCCTAATTTTCTAATAAAGCTATAGGAAATACTCTGTTTTTTTAACTTTGTTTAGTCTTTTTCTTCAAGAGAGGTTGCAGAACAACTGAAGAGGAATTTGTTGAAACCAAAAGAGGTTTTTGTTTGAAACATTCCCTTAAAAAAAACCTCTCTAGGTTTTTACACAGCTATCACATTTTAAGAGATTCAAATATATATTTGAGGCCTAATTTTTTGATAAATCTACAGGAAATACTCTGTTTTTTTTACCTATTTTAGTCTTTTATTTCAAGAGAGGTTGCAGAACAACTGGAGAGGAATTTGTTGAAACAAAAAGATGTTTTTGTTTTAAACATTCCCCTTCACAAAAACGTCTGTGCGTTTTTACACATCAATCACATTTTAAGAGATTCAAATTGATCCCTGAGACCTATTTTCTGCGATTTCATAATAAATAATTTCATGTTTTAGTCAGTAATTTTGGGAGAAGTTGCAGAACCAATGGTGATGAATTTTTGGAAACCAAAAGAGGTTTTTGTTGGGAACAAGTCCCTTCACAAAAACCTCTCTTAGTTTTTACACATCTATCACCGTTTGAGAGATACAATTTTCAGTAATTTGCCATATTTATTTTCCTGAAAAATCTCATGGACAACAGTTGACAAGCCACCTCCTCAATTCGAATTGGAGATCAAATTGGATATTCTCCTTGATTATTTGAAACAATAAACTAAATATATATGAGGATTTTTTCAAATCCATTTATTTTGGATCTTGATAATTATGTATTGTTTCTATATAAACTCTGTAGAAGGAGAAGTTATGGTCGAAATATTGGAGATCCAGAAGACTTGTTTTGTGAAACTCCTTGTAAAGGCATTTATGTTCTATTTGACACTTAATAGAAAAGGCATATGGATGGTTAGACACTCTTTTATACTTAGTTTTTCTTTCTTCATGCTTGAATTCATTATTCAGACTGCAATGCATTTGTTTCTTGATTGTTAATTAATACAGTAAAAAATTTACTATGGGAATTAATTTCAAGTTTCGATTTCAAACTGATGTTCTTGTTTCCTTATGATATTTTGAGACAAGGAATTATGTGAAGTTGACAAATTGAAGGCTTCATCCTCTATTTTTATTATTGGTTTAATCCATCTATGTGCCTACCTTTTACTCAGTCAATGGGATATACTATGTTCTGATCTTGATTTTCATGTTATGTTATAACCTTGAGCCAATTTTTAAACCACCTTATTCAAAACCAAACTATAAAAACCTCCTAAACAATTTGCAATAAACCGATGATGCCCTAGCTTTCCCTCTCACAGTTAAGTGAAACTTTAGGGACTAACATCTTTTGGCATCATTGCCTGGGACAGAGACACAAAGTATTTATCCCTAGGAGAACGACAACGATCAATTCTATCTCTTGATGGTGAACATGAGTTGGATACTTTTTTTGACTGTATCATTCACCTGGTGACTCCACTGTCTAAAGATCAATAGGCGACTCCACTAGGGATCCATTTATGGAAGCCATTTTGGATCAAAGGTTTGCCTTTTGTGATTTCTCAAATGTAGTTGGTTTTTCAAACCCAATGCTTAGTATAGGTGAATGGGAAGGTACTCTTCCTACATTTAAAGGCGAATATTGGGAGGTTTCGGCTGAGCATCTACTGGATTTTCATGAGTTTGTTCACGAACACCAGATTGTGCATGAGAATGTCTAGATCAAACTTTTCAGATACTCATTGAAGGAAGAAGCCCTTGATTGGTATAGATCTCTTCCAGCTTCAAGTATTAACTCATTGGCAAGTTTTCATAATGCTTTCAATATATTTTGTAAAGAAAATTTGTATGCTGAAAGTCTTTTTGAAATTGTTGTGATGTATTTGAGAAGCATATTCAGCAAAAAGAAAAAATTTCTCCTGATGGTACGGATGAAAATTATGTTGTTGAGGAAAATCATCAAGATTCAATTGATGACAGGGATAAAGATTACATAGTTGTAGACGCATTTGATCTTATCTCTGATACACATGTCTTTTATTTGAATGAAAAAGTTCTTGTTTATGATGAGTATAAGGAACAAGTATTTACTCAGCATATTGTTGTTGATACATTTGATAAACATAACAGTATTGATGAAGGTTATCAACAGCCTGTTATATTTATGGTGGTAGAGGTTGAGCAACAAATTTATGAAAACAACCTGCACATTAGTCATGAACAGTTGGAACCAGTATATGGCAGTATCAAGCAACAAGCAGAGGTAACCATTTTCAGTTATCAATCTACTTCTTTCTATGATCCAGTAGCCATTTATATGGAGTTATATTTCTAAGAAGATTTCATCCTTGCAAAATTTTGTATCAAAGAAGATGATTATTGTAAATATGTATTGCAAGTTAAAATTTTGCTACAAGTCATGAGGTCTTCTCTGAAATTTATTTGCATACAAGAAGTTTTTTTCAGTCAGTTGGATGTTATCATGGCTTCATTGGAAGAATGATTTAACATGATTAAGACAATTTTTACTGGTTAGAAGTAGGGCAGGAAATAAGATCTCTTCTTGAGAATTTGTTTTTGCAGTTTGCATAGTGTAACCAGATTTGCAGCGAGTTTGTTTTCAACATTTTGTTAAAGTTTGATAAGTTTCAGGAGTTTGAGGCTAGAGTTGAAATGATATTGACTGAATCCATAACCCAATGGACTAGGCACAACACAGAATAATGTGAATGTTTGCAGAGACAAAAGTTTGTAGGTTGCGTTGCATGGATGCACAGAGGAAAAGGCACAGTGGTATGCTTGTTCTTGATGCCTCACAAGGAGAGCATCATCCCCCAGAAGGAGCCAGTGTTAATCTCTAATTTTGCTTTTGATTTAGTGAGAAACCCTAATCCTAAACCCTTCCTAGCTGCACTTCATTATCTGCTTTCATTTGATTTTAATCATTGTTTTCAGCTTGTTATGGTTTGCATTTTAGTTCTTTGGATAATTTATTTAAGTTTGGAGTTTTAAGACATGGTTTTGAATGATGTGTCACTTCATATGTCTGTTTGAACTTTACAAATTCAAATTATGCTAAGTCATTAATAGCGCTACTGGAATAACATTATTCTCGTAGCGCAAATATAATCATGCCTTAATATGCGCCTGCCACCCAGATTTCGTTATGATTACACAGATCATGGACTAAGAATTCGCATGTGTCCCACAGTGGCTCTCGAATCATTTTATGATTCAAACCGTTACATGTTCGAATTTATATGTACCTGCAAAGGACTCATTTCAAATCGTTCAATTCCCAAAGATCATTATCTAAACCCGCCACTTGTCATTCTAATTATGTTGAATTATAAGCACAAGTATTTTTCTCAGAAGAACTGTTATATGTTAACAATTGAAGTTTGTAAATTTAGAATCTGATCAGTGCTTATTGTAGCATCGTGTTTCATGGCACCTAAGAGAAGTGGGCAAGTGGTCATATTGGAACTTGAGGGTGCCGAGCTTCTTGAGGCATATTCGCAGATGGAGCTAAGATTTAGAGATGTTGGTTGGTTTGAATTCCTCACTACCTTCCAAGGTCACGATGAACAGGTCTCTTTGGCGTTTGCACAGAAATTCGATGGTTACAAAGTGGAGATCGGGAAATTGTTAATGCTGGTGACAGAAAAAAAAATTGCCAAGGCTTGTAGGTTGGTGGTCGGAGGAGAACGATGGTGGAAGAAAGAGCATGTAGTTACAGAATTCGTCAATCAGTTTTTGCTACTAGACAAACAAAACCTGGATTGGAGAAAAGGAATCCCTCGCAGTTGGATCAGACAGGAATGACACACTGCTCTGATCGTTATCCATAGGTATATCACCTGCAAAGGTATATTCTCATTGATTTATATCTATCACATTAGGTTATTAATGCATCTAAATGGTGATTATCCTTTAAATTTTCCTTATTTTCTCCTCAAAAGCCTGGAAAAAATGTCAAAAAGAGTG
>JZKD02S1597973.1:162238-179943 GCA_000966675.3 Picea glauca
TGTATCCAAAGAACATAGGGGGTTGTAGCCTCCTTCTAGTTGTAGCTAGAGAATTGGGGAGTTGGAGATTCCCTTCGGTTGTAGCCTGAGAAACTAGGGGATTGGAGCCTCCTTCCAGTTGCATCTGGAAAACAAAGGAAGTTGGTGCTTCCAATGAATGTAATTCTTAAAGACATATAAGAAAAAGCATTATGTGGTTTTCTCCCGCTTTGGGTTTCCACGTAAAAACACCGGTGTACTATGTATGTGTATGATTTCTCATTTGTTCATTGTTTATTTACTCTACAACTATTGGATGATAATTCTACATTGATATAACACTTGCATCTTATGGATTAGATTTCTCTATTACTAATTCACCCCCCCCTCTTAGTAATCCAACAATTTTTAGTTGGTGGCTACCTATATGTAATACCATGGGAAAATACCATGGTTTTGCAAAACCATGGGAGCATAAACCACCATTAGGTAAATTCCTATTTTCTTGGAGGAAGAGCGCTTCATTCTTTTTTTTAGGAGATAATTCATATTATATGGCTAGAGAGCACACTTGAGTGAGAATATTATCCCCCCATATAAGTGTGCACTTCTACTTAAGTATTTATTTCTATTATTAGTCACGAAGTCCAGTTATACATGCATGAGTTCTCACTTGTGCATGGATAAGTCCATTTATGACTAGCTAATTCCATTTATGGCTAGTTAATTGATACTACGAGGGAGTTTATTTTTGCTATTACATGTGCATGCACTAGAATCTCAATCTAGTGTACATTACTCCTCTCTCCTAGAGAGTATTATATATATGTACCAATGAAATTCAATTTAATATGAATAATAAAATTATTTTTATTCTTTGGGTGAAAACCCTGAAACCTTTCATAGAGAACCTAGCTAGAGAAAATTCACACAAAGATTGCAAAAAGAACTAGAGAGAGAGAAGCTAGATTGAGAGAAATAGTAATAATAATTGTATTATTCATGTTAAATTGAATTTCATGAGTACATATTTACAAGACTTTCTATGAGAGAGGAGTAATGCGCACTAGGTTGAGATTCTAGTGCATGCACATGTAATAGAAAAAATAAACTCCCTCTTAGTATTAGTTAACTAGCCATAAATGGAGTTAGCCATGCACAAGTGAGAACTCATGCATGCAACTCAAGAATGTATAATTGGGCTCTGTGATTAATAATAGAACTAAACACTTAAGGAGAAGTGTGCACTTATCTAGGAGAATAATATTCTCACTCAAGTGCACTCTCTAGCCATGAAATAAGAATTATCTCTGAAAAACAAGGAATGAAGCGCTCTTCCTCCTAGAAAATAGGAATTTACCTAATGGTGGCTTATGCTCCCATGTTTTTGGAAAACCATAGTATTTTCCCGTGGTATTACATATAGGTAGCCACTGGATAACAGAATATCTTATATAAATAGTAGGAAAGTGTGCATGTACTCCAACAATTATAAGGACGTTTTGCTGGAGAAACCACAACACCCAAAATTTTGAGAGTTGGTTATTACTACCCTATTGTTTTCAAGGATGCACATACCTATGCTAGGAAATGAAAAATTTACAAGAAGTGTGTTAGATGTGAAAATAAACCCGCAAACCCTTTATAGCCTGTGATTGTTGAAGAACCATTTGAATAATGGGGACTAGATATCATTGGAGATATTAACCCTCACTCTTCAAAGAAACAAACATACAGCCTAACCACTAATGATTATTTCATGTGATGGACCGAATTTGTACCACTGACAAAGGTAAATGAGGAGATCATAATAAGTTTCCTGGAACAATATCTGATTTCCAAGTTTGGAGTGCCAACTACTCTTGTTTTTTATAACGATACATGCTTTTCTCCTTGAAATTAATCAAGTTTGATTTAGATAAAGGGATCATTTTGAGATATGCAACTTACTATTATCCCCAGGGAAATGGTGTGGATGAGTCCACTAACAAGAATTTGATCCACATCTTTAAGCAAACCATATTTTACCATCAGAGGAACTGGAACAATGATTTATCAAACTCTCTCTGGCCAAACAGAGTAACTCCTAGAGCCTCTATAGAGACATCCCCTTACTTTATTTTTATGGGAAAGAATCCATCCTTCCCCCAAATATCTTCTTTCCTTCCCCTCAATTATTTCAGGAATTGTGAGGGTAGAATTACCCAATCATCCAAAGAAGAGTTGATACTCTACGTAAATTAGAAGAAGAGAGAGAGAAAGCAAAGAAGAGAGTTTTTGTTCACCAATAGACTATCGAAATATGGTTCAATAAAAAGTCTCCTGGAGACAAGGAATTTCAAGTGGGAGATTTGGTTTTAAAATGAGATAAGCCACATGAAGACAAAGGTAAACATTCCAAATTCCAACAATTGTGGTTAGGTCCTTGGTGATGGAAAATCTCGTCCTAGGCACGTATAGACTACAAAACCTTGAAGGGGAAGTATACCTCCTTCATGTCAATGGCCAAGCATTCAAAATACACTTCAGTTAGTTATTCCTAGAAAACTAACTTGTACATAAATAATTTGGTTTGCTATCTTCCATTTCTAACTTTTTAGTATTTACTTGGTTTCTTCTTATTTCATATTTGTTTCATTTCAATTCTACTTATTTTATTTGAATCATTCTTTTGCTTTTCCTAGTTGAATCTTCTCTCTGAGAACCATTTCCTACAAATTGCACATAACAATTTTTTCTCAGAAGTAGACACTTATTTCTAACATCCCACTTATTTCAATGATATGGACCACAATGTTTTGGAATCATGGAGACTGACTCTTGGTGCATGGGACAAAACATTAGTTTTCTTCTATGTTATCAGATATCTCAATCTAGTGTCAAAGATTCATACTTTATGGAGGAACACTATTTGAACAACACATGAGCATAAGCACCTCAGACCTTATTTGGATAAATCATTGGTTACCTTCAAGGCCCCACTCACTCACATTAATTAAATATTGATGTTTGATCTTGTAATACCCCTAGGACAAACCCCAATTGTAAATGTACATATACTTTATAGGTTGGTGAGACAAGATGTTTCGGGCTAGAGTGCCTTTGTATATATATATGTTTTGAGGCCAGAGTGCCTGTGTGATTTAGACCATGGAGCCTATGATTTGAAAGGATAGCGAGCCTAACAAATATAATATATAATCACACTCAATTTTGTTAATAAAATATGTCACTATTATAGACCAAGTCAGACGAAAGAGTATGGGGGGCTAGGACTCCACGAGAGGGAAAGGGAGCCAGGACTTAAGAAAAGGGGCTAAGTCAAGGGGGCTTAAGACAAGGAATAAAAAAATATTATTCCTAAGTCCTAAAGTCTGATGTATTGTTTTTATCCGAATTTCCTAAGTGAAGAAACAAATTACCAAGTGGGGAACAAGTTAGTTCCTTGAGATCCAAGTGTCAAAAAGGGCACATGCATATACATTGTTGGGAATTAGTGTAATTCCATCATTCATCCATCATTCTTTCCCAATTATTATTTCCACCCATCATCTGTACCTTTGATGGAGTGGACGCCGAAGTTGGTTACCTTGTAAATCCTTAGTGATTTGGGCTAAAGAAGCGGGTTGTTAGGCCTGTGGAGCAATCTCTCTAGGTGAGAGAATTGCTAGGATATGATTCCCTATGTGCTAGGCTAGGTCACAAAATTTGAACTCTTGACCTCCATCATGTTTGATTGCCATCATGTTCCAATGCTTCCATAATCTATGTAAAACTCAAGGAAGACTAGGTGCTTGCCTTGGTCAAGTTATCAACAATGATACTTAGAGGCCCTTGTAAATGATATGGAATCCTCCTTTGTATTGAATCCTTTAGCCAACCTTATAACATTGTATTTTTTTTTTGTGTTGCAAATAAACCTTCATTTGGTGAAACTTGGATTGTATATCTGAAGCTTATGTCAAACTTTTAAATCAAGGTTTCATTTTGTGATCACTTTTTCAAATGGGGTTAAGTTATGACATGAAATACTACTATAAAAAAGGAGACGAAGTGCATGGAAACTTAGATGTACTTGATAATGTTTAAAACTTCTAGAAATTGAACTATGTAATAGTTTTGAAATGTCCATTGTTTTGAGTGGACACTCTATCCATCATTATGGAACCAAATAAAACTATAAGAATGGTAGAAAAGAGTAAGCCTTAGTATAGATTATATAGGATTCAAAATTATTAGCCATTGTGAATATTGTTAATCTAATTTTGAAATATTTAAAAAATGGGCTAGGAGGTATAAAGTCAAAATAAATTAATTAATATTAAAAAGTAAAACTAAAAGAGCCATGATCAAAGAGGTAAATATATAAATTTACCAGCTAAAAGAAGCTAAAAAAAGGTGCATGAGAAGGGAGGAAATAAGGATAAAGAGAAAGGGATTAAAAAAAGTGGGCAGGGATGGGGTTAGATTAAAAATAGAAGAAAGAACTTAAGACGAAAAGGAGAGTGGGGGTTAGATTAAAAATAGAAGAAAKAACTTAMGAMGAAAAGGAGAGTGGGGGTTATGTTAAAARTAAAAGAAAGAATTTAAGAAGAAAAGGAGARTGGGGTTTAGCTTTAAAAATATAAGGAAGAATTTAAGACGAAAAGGAGAGTGAGGGTTAGGTTAAAAATATAAGAAATAAATAGGGGTTAGATTAAAAATAAAAGAAAGAATTTARGAYGAAAAGGAGAGTGGGGGTTATGTTAAAAATAAAAGAAAGAATTTAAGAAGAAAAGGAGAGTGGGGTTTTAGCTTTAAAAACATAAGGAAGAATTTAAGACGAAAAGGAGAGTGGGGGGGTTAGGTTAAAAATATAAGAATTAAATAAAATAATTAGAGGAAATGGAGAGGGGGGGGGGTTAGAAATTATAAAAGGTAGAAATTAACTGAACAGTAGGGGGTTTGTTAAGGATTTAAGATGAAATGAGAGGGTGGAGGGACTAAGGATTAAGAGAAAAGGCTTGGGGTATTAAGAATTTAAGACGAAAAGGAGAGTGGGGGTTAGGTTAAAAATAGAAGAAATAATTACATAATTAGAGGAGATGAAGAGGGGGTTAGAAATTATAAATGGTAGAAATTAAATGAAAGGTGGAAAGAAGGTTTAAAAAAGAAATTAAAAAATTGGAAGAAATAGAGACGGGAGTTGTAAGAAATTAGGTATAAGGCAAAAAGAAGGTCTAAAAAGAAATTGAAAAACAAGGTGGGGAGAAGGTTAAAAGGAGAATGCGAGGAAGGATTAAATAAGAGGGGTGAAAACTAAATCGATGGTGAAAAATAAAAAGTAAAAAGCAAGGATTATAGAGGTTAGAAATAAAAGATCAACGAAGGAGATTACTTATAGTAAGAGAAGATTAGAAATCCAAAACCAGAGATGAAAGCAAAGTTGTGAATAGTGAATAGGAATTGAGGGGAGGAAGAAAGATTATATTAGAACGAGGGAGAAGGACTATTGATTTTGATGATGCATAGTAGACTTCCAAGAATGGCTACGTTTGTAGCCATTTTCTCAATTAAAATTGTTAGGATGTTTTTTTATTTTGAGACCCTCCCAATGACGTACTTACAAAGTTCTAGCTAATCCACTAGCACCACCTCCTACACCACCACAAATCCACCACCTCCTACACCAAGTCCACAATCAAAACCTCCTCAAAATCCTTCTCAACTTCCAAATCCACCTTTGGCACCTCTTCTAAGTCAAAACAACACACACAATTAGGGAAACAATTTATAAAGCCTCTTAGTTTAGCTTGATGATCAATGGATTGGGGCATATGGGGTGAATAGATAACCCATCGAAGAACGAATACAATGGTAGAAGATTTTAAACCTTGCCATTCAATGTATTATGGAAGAAATATGTAAACACTCAAGCTATCATGATGGGAACAAAAGATAAGTTTGAATTGAGCTATTATATCTTACAAAAGACAAGTTTGAGATGAAGGCAACTTTATTCGATGCATACAACTTGTCCATTAATTTTATCACTAATTGTTTCTTCACAATCAAACTTAAAATATGAGTCAAATAGCTAAACGGAAGAGGTCTCATACACCATTTTGATCCATCATAACCTTAAAAATAGATTATTATTATTATTATTAAAATTCAATTATATATATATATGAAATTTTTCCTAACTAGTTACTCTATTAGTTACTCTATTTCTGTATTAATTATTAATTAAATACCTCACTTCTCAATGCCGTATTATTACATATCAAATATCATTCTTGTTTGGATCAATTCAATTCGTATTAGGCGCCAAAATCATATACGGAATACGGTCTGCCACAGCGCTGTACGCATGTGGAGAGCGTACATATGCAGGTTGAAGCCGTAGGGTGGATATTGGCCGCCAAGGCGTTGTATAGTAGTCAGAGTCAGACTCGTGACTGGACACGTATACGCAGGCTTGTACGTACGCTCTCACGTGTCCATATCCATCGCCGGATACGCGATGTGACGTGTACGCCGGCTGTATGTCAAGTGGCAGCCACTGCCGCCCCTTCGTCGCCTCTAACGCCACCTCACCGGTCGCTGTCGTTGACTGGTATCCCGTCCCGTCGCTGTCACTGTGGCAAACGAATGTTTTGTTTTTTATTATTAAAAAAGGCACAATTAATACAGAAGTCCAGGGTGAAAGCTCCACGTCGTACAGTACTGAAAAAGGCGTCCAACTCACCTTTATAAAACAGCTGGTTTTGATCGCTAGGCGGGTTTTGGTTGGCGTGACTCGGTCACGTGGTGGCGGAAAGTCGCTAAAGTCGCTTGGTCCTATAATTTTATTATTAAAAGTTTTTGTTTTGTGTTTTATATATTTAATTTGGGGTATGGGACAAAGCATAGGCATCTTGGAAAACATTTAAAGGGATGTTGGGAAAGTTGTTGACCTAATCATTTTTTAAGGGTAGGGTCCGACATTTTTGTGACCAAGATATATATGTGACGAATACATTGTCTAAAGTACTTCATGAGGAATTATCGGCTATAGTTTGCACTTGGATTGTAGCTTGCGACAAACTTTCAACCATTCTGAAAGAGACGTTCACCATTCACAAAAACATACTTTTACAATAATGGCTTCAGCACACAAGTGGGGTCACAGTAATGGGCTACCACCTCGACAAAGAATCATATATGGGTTTTACAATTTGGTTGTAAACAAATTAGTTGTTTGAAGTTAAAAAGTGGATAAATTTAACTATTTTTTCATTAAATTTCTTCTTTATAACTAGTAGGAATTTTGTTGGAAATTATAGTCCCACTTAATTGATAGGAACTTTGACCATGGAACTTTGCCATTAGTGATAATAGCTCATCTTAAGAAGTCTCAGATTGTTAAAATTTTACAAAAAAAGAGTGGATTAGGGTGAAATTTTGCCTCACTAGAAAAATATAAACTCACCAAAAAGGTTGAGCTTGTCCACTTTTTAATTCTCTCCTTAGTTATTCTATTTGTAATGAATCTATCAATTATGAGAAAAATGTAGTTTCTTATTACTTAAGTGTCTACTCTTTTATTAAAAATTACGTATTTTCAGATTTTTTGAAATATGGTATTTTTAGGAGGAATTAGTAAGATGCTTCTTCTCAACTTAAGTGTCAAGCAATCATCAATGATCAAGAGGTGGGGCATTGTGTCACATTGTATGGTTGATGCCACACTCAACCCAAATTAATAATCATGATGACCCTGCTATTTCATAAGATGAAACATACCACACTCTTGGGAAAATTATACCGTGGTGGGTAGAATATCACTAGCCTATCTTAACCAACGGTCATGACTCCAATAAAGCAAGGTATACCTAACACTATTTTACAAACTAAATGATTAAACTTATTTAAAACACTCTCATTATTTTGCAGTAGTTATTATCGAGGAAAACAAAAAAGAGAAGATCTTCAATCTAAATGGTATGGAAAAAATTATTGTTCTCGATTGAAGGAAAGTTTTCCAATAATAACCCTTACAATTATTTTTCCCAAATCTTAATGGCATATCTTGGTTAATCAATTTGGGAGACAATTTTAGTGAGCATTTTTTGTCGTATGAGAGGATGTTGATTTAGGTTCATTTTTGTCTAGTTCTCGTATTAGAGTTTTGTTCAATGGCACCAAAATGTTGTTAGAACAACAAGATCATCACACCTCTAGATCTTCTAGAGGAAATCGGTCAATAGTCGATAATCAGTTAAGGGGTTGCCTAGACATTCAATTGGTCAATTGATTTGATTATGGCAATGGATAGGTGCACAAGTTGAGGTAGAAATTAAGGAGTTAAGTACACACCCTTACCAATTAAAGTTGATTATGCATTTTGTAAGTTTTAAACCTTTTACAATAATGCAATGCATACACAGATTCTTAACACATAAATGAACACAATTGTGATCACACATATACACATAGATTTACCCTGGAAACCCAAACCGAGAAAACCAACAACATGTTTAGAGTCACACCTCTAATTCTTATTCATTGTCCTCATTGTTTACAATACAATATATATATATATATATATATATATATATATATATATATATATATAGGATCCCACAACATTCAACAAACCCCAATCCATTAACCTGGATTAGAACTCAATCACAGTTCCTTGATCAAAATTACATTACCATGGACCACAAAACCATGTTCCATAAAATTGTGAAAGGTGGAAACCATACCGAGAAAATCCACTCAATAAAAACCTATCGATGATTTTTCTCTCAAAGGCGCCCTTTGGGCATGATTACGAGGCCTTTTGGGTGTGATTACGGGGCCCTTCGGGCCCACCTTATGACCTTCGTACCATGAACTATGTGCAAAGAACATAACACATACCCAAGATTATCCCACTTGTTTTCTTTGCATATCGGGAGCCACAATATTTCTTGATCAATGATCCAAGGCAACAATGCCCATTGTTTCTCTACACCAAGAAAACTTCTCAGTGCTCACAAACTTTGTAAGTGAATCTGCAACATTCTTCAAGGTTTCCACCTTCTTCTCTTCAACCATGTCTCTGACAAAATGATATTGAATATCAATATGCTTTGTCTTAGAATTATAAGTTGGATTCTTTTCCTGGAAGATTGCACTCTAACTGTCACAATCTATCCTTACAACTTGTTGTACCAACCCAATACTTGAACAAAATCTCTGTAACCATATTGCTTCCCTCTTGCATGAGTGGTTGCCATGTATTCAAATTTTGTAGTTGATTGTGCCACTACATATTGTGTTTTTCTCATCCAACTGATTACTCCTCCAAATAAGTTAAACACATACCCACTTGTAGGTCTTCTGCAATCCAGATCTCCAACCTAGTTGCATCAACAAATCCATGTATTTCCAACACTTTGTCCAATCCTGGTATTCCTTGGTAGCACAATCCATAAGTATCAATGCCACACAAATACCTGAAAACCCTCTTATTGACCCAGTCTATGTGACCTTGATCAACAACAGGGGTTACCCCAGGTGAGAAGTCTCAATTAGACCTTCTCACTATTTGGAATAGGGAACCCATCCATATTTTGGCCTGGCATCCATTTCTGGTTTGGGGTTTATCGATCACATCTTGATCCACTAGTGATGGTTTCTAATCTAAAGAATGAAATGAAACTAATCTAAGATGCATGTGTCCAGATGAAACTAAAGGTAACCAGAAAGTAAACACATAACCAAACATATTCTTATCAATGGATCGAGAAATAGTGCACATAGAGGAAAGACAAGAATATGAGTAAATAATTGAAAACCCGGAGTAGTCTAACATTTAAGCAATCACTTACAGTCCGATGTTCACATATTCAAACAAATATTCCCTGAAGAACATAAATAAGAATGCAACAAACATACACAAGGATAGTCTATAATGCGAGATACATTCTTACACAACCCAAGTGCTGAGCAAAATGTAGCAGAAAAGTCCACAACATGTGCAACACAAGAATTAGAGTTCTCTAGAAATTAACTTTGCCAAATAGGCTTCTCCTCATTAACGTTTTAGCGGTAGTACTTGAAAGCTCAAAGAGCCAAAATCCCTGTAATCGAATACAATCCCCCTATTTATTGAAATTCAGCTTGACTGTTGGCCTTCCACCTTTCTGACTCTTGACCTTCCGTTTGTAAAAAATTGTCCTTATCCTCTATGGAATAATGACAACAAAAATGTTAATAATTTAATATATTATACATCGTGTACATTCACATTTCAAATTTTTCTTTTAGTGTTGGTGGCCCATCATGGATTTATATAGCTAAGTTTGGTCATTGTTCATTGGGACTTCTTGGATTCCCAAGAAACCGTTATAAAAACTTTGCCTTCCACATTATGTTTCTTCCCAAGAAAATATGAAATATACAAATTCAAATATTTTATCTTATGCTTCCCTTTGTCTTCATCTCTTCTTCCTCTTTTATGCTACAAATATTGTTGTAGTTGGTATTTTATTCTTTGTTGTAGGTCACCTTCACAAAGACATTGTTGTGTACTAGCGGAGCCTCTTTGTCTTGATGTAGAGAATCCACGTCTCTGTAGTCCACTCCTTTACACACTATGTATTCAGACTCCTATGTATGATCTTCTTTCAATACCAGTACATGGTTCCCATTCACCACCCAATACATGAGTTTCCCATACATAAAACTTCCAAATATAACTTTAAAAGGCATTTAAACATGAATAAATAAAATGGCAACTGAGTGAATAGTTTGGATATACTTCCCTGTGTTTGGTATTTTGTCCTTTGATGATAGTTTCTTAGATATCCCTACTAAAATGTCACGGTATTAGTTTCTTGGGATAATGAAAATATGATAGTATTAAAACTTGCAAAATATGGGTTGAACAGTTGGGAATATCCTGGAAATTATAACTAGGAAGTTGCAGAGCTCAAAAAGTCCTTTCTAATTGTATAATGAGCATGTGAAATGAAGCTCAGAGTCAAACGTTATGGAGAAAATATGAAAGGAATTTTTACAGGATCCGTCGTCGTGTAGGAGGTTGGAAGATTTTTTCTTTGTCAAAGGTTGTAATATTTTTTCTTCTTATGTGTTAGAGGTTGGAAGATTTTTTCTTCCTCTGTGTCGGAGGTTGGAAGATTTTTTCCTCCTCTGTATCAATGCGAGGAATTGATTTCTCCTCCATTGTATCGACATGAGGAAACAATTTTTCTTCCTTCAAGGATCCAAGGTAAAGGAAGCCTTAAAAATTTTCTAAGTGTTGAAGGTTAAATGTATCGGTGGATGATGATAGTCCTCCTTTGTTGCTCCTTTGCTACATTGATGGAAAATAGATATTGATTGACGGCACTTTGTGTATCGAAGGGTGAAGGGAAACTTCAAATTTTCATTGAGCAAGTTTGTAAGGAAAAATAATAAATAAGTTAGAGCTTCAAAACATGCAAGCAAAAATTTATAAGTGTTTCTAATGGAAAGAAACTACAATGTTATACCACAATTTTCCACACCATTTTCATTGTGAGATGGCTTAGTCCTTGTCCCTGACTTGCAAGTTTAAATCCCAACTTTCCTCATCAAAGCCACTAAAAAACAATGTTTTTTCTGATATTTGTGGGTCACTTTGGTGCAACACGCAGACATTCATGCCTTTCTAGTGTACAACCTATGGATGCCCTAAAAAATATGAAAACTAAAATAATTCCACATTTTCATGTTGGAATTTTGGTGTTGGAGATACTTCACACACATCTAGGATTTATTTTTCCTAAGGTTTTCCCTATGTCTATTAGTCATTATTCAGTCTCTTATAGTTTAGGGAGAATATTCCTCTAGGAGAATATTCTCTTCAGTTCACACTTCAGTTTAATCATTTGAGTGGAGTCTAGATGCCACATTGGGATCATCACCATGCAACATTGGGATAATCACCAACTAATGTGCATTGTCCTCGGGATTATCACCATACTAACACATTACTCATGATTCCCTGATCTCCTCCTCACTTCACTTTGTTTCAGTCAGTTAACTGAAGACTGAGAGACTAGTTAACTAAGACTAGGTGGCATTTCACTCTCGTAACTACCTGAGAGACTAGACTAGGTGGCAGTTTACTCCCGTAACTTTTGGTTTGTGTCCATATCAATCTAGACCACCACTATGGCGCATTGGCTTCTCCCCCAATGCAAACTAGTTGAGTAATACAAAGTATATCATGTGTACATTATCACTCATTTTTTTGGTTAATGATAATTCTTCCATTCTTTCTCTCCTGCTTCTCTTTTCTCATATTTTCTCTACAAACTGTGTATGTCATTTTCTAGCTAGATCTATTCCATGTAGTTTCAACACATTTACATACCAGTATCAAATTCGACAGACTTCCAGGGAAAAGACACACCAATTTGTTTTTGCAGGTACCGAAGATTGAAGACAACGGAAAAATGGAATTTCCAAAAGAATTCATTCTTACACCATACAATTTATTTGCATGGAAGGAGAAGATGATAATGCATCTTCGAGGTAGATGATTATACAGGTTAACCATGAACACAGAAATCGATCCAACATCATCCATAGAAAAATCCAAGTATCTAAATTGAATGGATGACTCATTTGGAACTATTTGCAGTCTCATTTCTCCTGAACTTCTCTTTCACATATCCTAATGTAAAACCCCCAATGAAGCCTGGACCACCATGGAAGGGATTTTTTTGAAAACAATATGAGATGAGGGGACACATGCTCGAGGTGGAATTTCTCACTTTGGATCCAATAACCTCGACAATCTCCAAGATTTATTTACCAAATATAAGGATTTGTTGTTGCAACTCAAGGCTTGAGGATTGAAAAATGGTTCTTACCATTCTCTCCAAACTTGGTTTGGAATAATAAGTGTTTTTATCTACATTTCACTCAGTTAGGATCGCCTCTGGAGCCACCTAGACGATGCCCTCTCTTGAGGTCTTTTTTGAGTCTCTGGCACAAGAGCAGAACAAGCTCATCAATATGGGAAAAATAAAAGGCCCAAAGGAACATGCACTGACTGTGCAAGATGGTAGCGATCATCAATATTAGAAATCTAAAGACAAAGACAAAATGAAAGAACATGCAAATCCAAATAAGGAAGGGTACTCAAAACCCTTCAACGATGCCTCTGGATACAAAGGTGGAAAGGGAAGAAAAGGGGAGAAATTCACTTACTTCCATAAAGGATTCCATATATAATCCGCATGTATGTAGAAACAAAGATCAAATGGCCCAAATACTTCAGAAAAACAACCTTGGAGATCACATCCCCGAGGGTGCCAAGAAGAAGAAGCCAGAAGATCAAAATCCCAAGATAGACAATTCTAGCCATGCTTTGATTTCCATCAACTCCTCTCTCGATGCTTCGATCATAGATTCATGTACATCACACCACATGGAAGCCACATAATAAGTATATTCTTCATTGGATGCATGCAAAGTTCCTCCTATTCTAACGGGGGACAACTCTCCAGTCAAGGTCACCAACAAAGGAAGAATTGAACTCACAAACGAAAGCTTCGAGAATGTGCTACATGTTCCCAAAATTTCCGTCAATCTTCTCTCTGAGTATCATGAAAAAATAAGGCACTGGAAAGAGAGTTATATTCACACCTGATGCAATGGATATCTATGACATTCAAACCAATCCCAGGGTTGCTACCGATGAGGTAAATCATCAATCTAGACTCTACACATTTTCTGAATTTATTGAACCATATTCTACATTATTGTTTACCCATGTTGATGAAATTAGTAGGATATGGAATGAAAGGTTTGGGCATTTAAATTTCAGATATATTCAACAACTTAGCAAACAGAGAATGGTTGATGTTCTACCTAACATCCACTTCTCCAACATAATTTGTGAGGGATGTGTTCCTGGAAAACACCCTCAAGAGAAATTTGACAAAGGAAAGACTCAAAAGGCTTCCTTTCCTTTAGATCTGATCCATAGTGACCTCATGGGCCCTTTTCTGCATCCATCAATCAATAAAGCAAGGTACATGCTCATTTTTGTTGATGATTTCTCACGCTTCACATGGATTTTCTTTCTTAGGAAAAAATAAGAGGTCTTTCAACACCTCAATGAATTCAAAGCCCTTGTTGAGACACAGTCAAGAAACAAAATCAAATTCCTCTGAACAGATAATGGGGGAGAGTATGTCAACCATGAGATACAAAATATTTTTCATGAGGTCGGGATTCATTTGCAGCACACGGTTCCTTATACTTCGTAGCAAAATGAAGTTGCTGAGCGGAAAAATAGATCTCTAAAAGAGATGGCATGTTGCATGCTACATGGAAAGTCACTTCCACAGAGATTATGGGATGAAGCACTTAATTTTTCAACCTAAATCCAAAACAAATCTCCCCATAGATATTTCAAGGATAAGACCCCCTATGAGGCTTGGAGCGGCCTCAAACCGAAAGTTTCCCACTTCCATATTTTTGGTTCACGTGCATGGACCAAGATTCCCTTTGAGAAGAGAAAGGAACTTGATCCACATAGCACATAGTGTATCTTTGTTGGATACCCCAATGGTTTGAAGAGATACAGACTCATTGATCTTCCCTCAGACCGACTTTTCATTGATTGAAGTGTCCAATTCGAGGAAAGTGTCTTGCATGTACCTCAATGACCGCATGCAAACACTTTTGTTCTTCCACCTATCAGAGATGATGAGAATGCACATGCTAACTATTCTTCAGATGAGAGTTATGATTCATAGGATTCAGATGATCCAGATATAGAATCAGTACATTTAGATGCAGAGTCAGTGCATGCAGATGCATATGCAGAGCCAGAGTAGAGGCCCAAGTGGTCCAAGACTACTCTTCAGTATGTGGGAGATCTTTTTGTGGATCCACCTGATACGAAGGACTCGATCTGATTTCAAGGAGCCTCCTCTTTCACTCACTGCCACTGAACCGATGCCACCCAGGCATATTTTCTTGGTTAAGTCTTCATATCCATAGTCCTATGGCAAGGCTGCTATAGATCCCTTTTGGGAATATTCCATGCAAGAGGAGTACAACTCCCTTCTTGAGAACCAGACTTTGGATCTAGTTCCCATTCCTCCAGGAAGGAAACTTGTTAGGTGCAGATGGGTCTATAGGACCAAGAGCGCAATAGATGGACATGTTAGCAGAAACAAATCCAGACTAGTTTCCAAAGGCTTTTAGCAGGTGCATGGAATTGATTATGACTATACCTTCACTACAGTAGTGAAGATGGATTCCATACGTTTAGAAATTTCCATTGAGGCAACCAAGGGATGGGAAGTCCATCAGATGGAAGTGAAGAATGCATTTCTTCACGATGATCTCTTTGAGGAGATCTATATGGAGTAGCCTTAAGGATTTATGCATGATTCATCTTTGATCTGTCGACTGAAGAAGTCTCTTTATGGCCTCAAGTAGGCCTCGAGGGAATGGTATGCCAAGATGGAATCCTACTCGTTATCACAGAACTTTGTACATTGTAAGTAAGACCCAAATGTTTACATGCTCAAGACGGTTGATTTACTTATACTCCTAGTTCTGTATGTTGATGATTTTTTGATCACCAGTTTCTCGACTTCAAAAATTGTTGCAGTCAAGAGGATTTTTCATGACAGGTTCTTGATGAAGGACATGGGTTCACTACATTTATTCCTCGGACTCGAGATGAGTCAGTATGCATCACGAATCAAACTATCTCAGGCCAAGTATGCACGATATCTCCTTGAGATATTTCACATGATAGACTGCAAGTCTACCCCAAATCCTTTCCTATCAGGAGTCAGACTTGAGGATGGTGGGGAGACTCCACTGGTTGAAAACACACTATACAAACAACTACTGTGGAGCTTGTTGTAACACACTCCAAACCAAACCTCTCCTATGCAGTTGGAGCAATCTCCAGGTTCATGCAGGATTCACATGAGATACATTGGAAGGATACAAAGAGTATCCTTAGATACATACATGGAAACATCACCTTTGGGATTCACTATGCATTAGACTCTATATTGGACCTCATCAATTTCACTGATTCTGACTAGGTTGTTGATAACATTGATCGCAAGTCCACATATGGTTACTCACTTAGTCTTGGTTTTGGGCCTATCTGTTGGTTGAGCAAGAAGAAGGCTGCTATTGCTCTATCTTCAACCGAGGCAGAGTACATAGGGGTAGTTAACATAACCATTCAGGTTATGTGGCTACAACATTTTTTCACTGAGTTGGGCATTCATTTTCATCTGTCGATCGTCATCTGGTGTGACAACAAGAGCACTCTGAAGTTCTGCAGAGATCCAGTTCAGAGGCAGCGGACAAAGCACATCGAGATCCACATGCACTACATCCAGGACTTAGTACACGAGGGGATCTTTGACCTATAGTTTTGTCCTTCAACAGAACAAACTACAAACATCTTCACCAAGACCTTCATTGAGAAAAAGTTCCATTTTATGCACAATCGTCTTGGCTTGAAGGACAGAGCTTCCTAACAACTGTTGGTTCTTCTGTTTTTACATACATTTTACTTTGAGGGTGGGTTTTTCCGATGAGTTTTCCCCTCTTTCCTCTTTTATTTCAGTGAATCTTTTGTATTTGGGTACCTAACATGGCCTTGTAGCTGTGACCCATTCTTTATTTTCACCATAGTGATGTTCAGGGAGGGTGTTGGAGATACTTCACACACACCTAGGATTTATTTTTCCTAAGGTTTTCCCTATGTTTATTAGTCATTATTCAGTTTCCTATAGTTTAGGGAGAATATTATCTTCAGTTCACACTTCATTTTGATCAGTTGAGTGGAGTTTATATGCCACATTGGGATCATCACCATGCACATTGGGATCATCACCAACTAATGCGCATTTTCCTTGGGATTATCACCAAACTAGCGCATTAATCATGATTCCCTGATCTCCTCCTCACTTCACTCTGTTTCAATTAGTTAACTGAAGACTGAGAGGCTAGTTAACTCAAACTAGGTGGAAGTTCACTACCGTAACTTCCTGAGAGACTAGACTAGGTGGCAGTTTACTCCCGTAATTGCTGGTATGTCTCCATATCACTCTAGACCACAACTATGGTGCATTTTATTCTCCCCTAGTGTGCATTAGTTGAGTTATACAGAGTATATCATGTGTAAATTATCACTCATTTTTTTGGTTAATGATAATTATTCCATTCTTTCTCTCCTGCTTCTATTTTCTCATATTTTCTCTACAAACTATGTATGTAATTTTCTAGCTAGATCTATTATGTGAATGTTCAACACATTTACATTCAGTTGGGCTCGTTTTCCAACCTCCCTGAACCCGTACCAAATGGAATTCAACCTCATTGACTTCTTGAGGATGGTATAAAGGAACCTTTGGGGGCATGGATGAGGATGGCAACCTAGGTGAAAAGTTATGATGAAGAAATTTAAATTCTCCCTATTCCCCTTCATCCTATGAGTAGCATCCCCTTGACCTAACACCCTTGTTCCAACATTCATTCCTTTTCATTATATGACCATAAGGTGTGTTCCTATCCTTATTGGGTCATCCAAGGAAGGGAAATCTTGTTGAGTGATGCTTGAAGGACCTTTTGGAGGAACCTGGGCAATTGGCTTCGAGGCAATGTCGACGGTTGGATTCAGGTTGTAACCGCTTATTTTATTGTTGCTAACAAATAGTTATTCCCCCCCC